>SJYT01046649.1:0-30292 GCA_006410635.1 Cephalophus harveyi
ATTTTGAGCATTACTTTACTAGCATGTGAGATGAGTGCAATTGTGCGGTAGTTTGAGCATTCTTTGGCATTGCCTTTCTTTGGGATTTCAATGAAAACTGACCTTTTCCAGTCCTGTGGCCACTGCTGAGTTTTCCAAATTTGCTGGCAGATTGAGTGCAGCACTTTCACAGCCATCATCTTTCAGGATTTGAAACAGCTCCACTGGAACTCCATCACCTCCACTAGCTTTGTTCGTAGAGATGCTTTCTAAGACCCACTTGACTTCACATTCCAGGATGTCTGGCTCTAGATGAGTGATCATACCATTGTGATTATCTTGATCTTGAAGATCTTTTTTGTACAGTTCTTCTGTGTATTCTTGCCACCTCTTCTTAACATCTTCTGCTTCTGTTAGGTCGATACCATTTCTCTCCTTTATCAAGCCCATCTTTGCATGAAATGTTCCCTTGGTATCTCTAATTTTCTTGAAGAGATCTCTAGTCTTTCCCATTCTGTTCTTTTCCTCTATTTCTTTGCATTGATCACTGAGGAAGGCTTTCTTATCTCTTCTTGCTATTCTCTGGAACTCTGCATTCAGATGCTTATATCTTTCCTTTTCTCCTTTGCTTTTCACTTCTCTTCTTTTCACAGCTATTTGTAAGACTTCCCCAGACAGCCACTTTGCTTTTTTGCATTTCTTTTCCATGGGGATGGTCTTGATTCTTGTCTCCTGTACCATCCATAGTTCATCAGGCACTCTACCTGATCTAGGCCCTTAAATCTATTCCTCACTTCCACTGTATAATCATAAGGGATTTGATTTAGGTCATACCTGAATGGTCTGGTATCACCATGTCTTGAAAGGTAGTCACAGAATTGTTAGCAGCAGTTATCATTTTGGGGGCATTTTGGGTGCTTTTTTCCTTATGTGGCTTCTTCTGTGCTGTTTGAGCTTTTTATTTCTATTAATTTTATTTTTGAGTTTTTAAAATGAACATGTACAATTTTACAAAATATAAGTAAAATGAAGAAATGAAATAGTTTGTATGAAGATTAGAAGCAATTATTACATAGAGAATTTCAGCAAATCCTTGACAATCCAGGTAAAGCTGGAAATTATTCATTTACATCCTCAACATTAAGTAATGGTCTCCAACTCTCCTTTGATTATCAAGAGGCAAATGAACTCAGATTATAGAGTTTAACTACAACCCCTCTGGAGGAGGCCACTCCAGTATTCTTGCGTGGAGAATCCCTTGGACAGAGGAGTCTGGCAGTCTCCTCTCATAGGGTCACAAAGAATCAGATATGACTTACTGCCTTAGCATGCAGGCATCATTATCCATAGTATGAAGAGCAGGCAGAACACAATGAATAGGAAAGATCTTTCAGACAGGAAAAAGAAAGAGAAAGTTTTACATGATAGGAGAAAAGGAGACCGATTAGGAGGGCTGAGCCAGACAGAAAGAAGATAAGAATAGTTGAATCCTGGAATAGGAATTTGGTGAACCATCATTCCTGGCCTTGGGCAAAGGAGGGTTTAGCAAGATGACAGTAACTCCAGATAGCTTGAGGGAGAATTTGAAGACATATTGACCTCTCACCCCTTCCCTCTCTCTTTCCTCTCCTTAACCCTTCCTATCCTTCCCTGTTTTTCCCTGCGTCCTGGACGCAGGAATCTGGTTGAAGGGCCCTCAGCCTGAGCTGAGGATTGGAGACTGATTACCTCCTCTTGGCAGAGAACTCAAATTCTGGTTCTGGTCTGGTCTGATTTCTGGTAGGTCTGAGTTCCAGTCCTCCCTTCTCTGGAGGCCCAGGGAAAAGTCCCATAACGCCTGAGCATCTGTAGGTGGCAGGAGACGTCTGTAAGGCCACCCCTTTCGCACCCCCTCCCCACCTCCTCCCCCTTCTTCTTTCAACCTGGCTTCCTTTCCTCCCTTGAAATCTTGGATGTTAGTACTTGGATCTGAAGTTCTGTGTCTCTATAGAAGGTTTTCTGAGAGACTGTATTCTTGTATTTAAGGGCTTCCCTGGTGGTGCAGAAGTTAAAGCGTCTGCCTGCCCTGAGTTCGATCCCTGGATTGGGAAGATCCCCTGGAGAAGGAAATGGCAAACCACTCCAGTGTTCTTGCCTGGAGAATCCCATGGACGGAGGAGCTTGGTGGGCTCCTTTAACAGTCCACGGATCGCAAAGAGTCGGACACGACTGAGCGACTTCACTTTCACGAGGCATATAATCAGCCTCTCGGTTTTATCTATCATAGCTCTGTTGTTCCATCGATAAGTTGTGTCTGTTTCTTTGAGACCCCAGGAACCGCAACACTCCAAGCTTCCCTGTCCTTCATTGTCTCCTGGAGTTTGCTCAAACCCATGTCCATTGAGTCAGTAATGTCATCCAAACCATCTCACCTCTGTTGTCCCCTTCTCCTCTTGCTCTCAATCTTTTCCAGCCTCAGGGTTTTACCAGTAAGTCGACTCTTCACATTAGGTGGCCAAATTATTGGAGCTTCGCATCAGCGTCAGTCCTTCCAATGTATATTCTGGGTTGGTTTCCTTCAGGATTGACTAGTTGATCATTGCTCTGGAATGGTAAGTTAACAAGGCCAGTTGAGAGATTCTAGAACAATAGGCCTGGGATACAGTATTATACAAAGACTTTATAGGCTTTTTAAAAGCCTATGACCTCTACAGAGGCAGGAGGAGAAGGGGATGACAGAAATTGAGATGGTTGGAAGGCATCATTAATTCAATGGACATGAGTTTGAGTAAGCTCCCGGAGATCATGAAAGACAGGGCAGCTTGGAGTGCTGCAGTTCATGGGGTCTCAAAGAGTTGGACATGACTGAGCAACTGAACAACAACAAATGACTTTTATATGCTACTAAATGGTAGGAAGCAGAGATACCGCAAAGACTGTAAACATTCTATACCCAATTCCAATGTGGGTGTGTGCTAGGGCAGTTTTCTCTACCATAAGCAAGCAATTCTTGGACCCTGGCTATTTGTCCTACAGTTCAGCTCCATTCTGACACTAAATACCTGGAGATAGAGTCAGACTCCACAGTTTCAGGGTTCAGTTCTGACAAGACTGCCCTTGATATCAACCTCTGCCTAAATGCAGATGACTAATCACAAACCCAGGTTGTCATCTGTACTTCTGACTATAAATCAGAGGTTCCCATGACCCCCTGCTTAGGTTCAATAAATTTGCTAGAGCAACACACAGAACTCAGAAAAGCATTTTACTCAGTAGATCACTGGCTTATTATAACAGCATGTAACTTAAGAATGAACAGTGAAAGTATGAGTCACTCAGTTCTGTTCAGACTTTGCGACCCCACGGACTGTAGCCAACCAGGCTCCACTGTCTATAGAATTGTCCAGGCAAGAATACTGCAGTGGGTTGCCATTTTCTTCTCCAGGGTGTCTTCCTGACCCAGGGAATGAACCCGGGTCTCCTGCATTGCAGGCAGATGCTTTACTGTCTGAGCCACCAATAGCCAGATGGGAGAAATGCACAGGGAAAGGTATGGGGAAATGTCTCAAAGCATCCATGCCCTCTCTGAGCCCACTACTCTTCCCAAATCTCCACCTCTCACCAACCCAGAAGATTTAGAAACCCTGTGCTTTGGGGCTTTAATGGATGCTTCATTACACAGCCATGATTGATTAAGTCATTAGTCACTGGTTATTGATTCAACCTCCAGCTTCAATCCAGCCTCTGCCATTTTCTCTCTATATTTATCCTCTGCCAACCTCCAGTCTCTGCCATTTTCTTGGAGAAGGAAATGGCAACCCACTCCAGTATTCTTGCCTGGAGAATTCCATGGACAGAGGAGCCTGGCAGGCTATAATCCATGGGGTCACAAAGAGTCCAGCATGACTGAGGCACTCTCACGCACTCACTCCAGCATATCGCCTCCCGGAAGGTCAGGGGGGTGGGACTGAGAATTCCAACCCTCTAACCACATGGCTGGTTGCCCAGCAACCAGCCCCCCCCTGTGGAGTGCTTTCCCAAAGTCACCTCACTCAGATAACAAGACGCACCTGTATCTGCTCTTATCCCAGGAAATTCCAAAGGTTTTAGGAGCTCTGTGCCAAAACCAGGGCAAAGAACAAATACATATTTCTTATTATCAATCACAGTATCACAGACAGAAAGATCAAAGTGGATTGGGCTGGGAAAAGAAAGCTGAAATTGGTGAAGAACTTATACCTGGAGGATGGTCCCCATGACAGTAGCCATCCTTAGTAGTTATCATGCCGGATTGGACACTCCTCAGCAGATGCAAGTGCAGACTGCTGAGCAAACAGATTAGCCACACTGCACCGGAGGTAGGAGACCCAGAGCAGCCTAGCGCAATGGAGATATAATGCCAGTTACACGTGTAATTTATGATTACCTAGTAGCCACACTCAAAAGGTTTAAAAAAGGTGACATCAAGGGTAATAGTTAACATATTTAACCCAGTATAAGTAAAAATATCTGCATTTCAACCTGAAATCAATATAAAATATTAGTGAGATTTTTATACTTTTTTTTTTGTACTAAGCCTTTGAAAGTCAATATGTATTATTAGTTTTACAGTACATCTCAATTTGGTTTGGCCACATTTCCAGTGCTCAATAGCCACACATGGTCAGTGACTTCTTTTGGATGATACAGATAAGAGAATAGGAGGCAGACTAAAGGCTCTTCTCTTCCACCATCACTGATATGTAGAAGCTTCTTTCTCTACTCAGAAACAATCTTGGTAAAGAGGAGAGCATGGGAGATGAGGCCCTTCTAGCTGTAAGAAATGTCTTTAATAGGAAGTTAAAATTATGGATTGATTAAGAGCCTTTAAGGGACTTCCCTAGTGGTCCAGTGGCTAAGACTGTGCTCCCAATGCAGGGGGTCTGGGTTCAACCCCTGGTCTGGGAACTAGATCCCACATCCTGCAACCAAGAGTCTGCATACGGCAACTAAAGATCACACATGCTACAGTAAAGAATAAAGATTCTGCATGTGGCACCTAAGACCTGGCATAGCCAAATAATTAAATACATTTGTTTTTTAAATCAACTTTTAGCTAGAGAGTTGGACTGTGAAGAAGGCTGAGCGCCAAAGAATTGATGCTTTTGAACTGTGGTGTTGGAGAAGACTCTTGAGAGTCCCTTGGACTGCAAGGAGATCCAACCAGTCCATTCTGAAGGAGATCAGCCCTGGGATTTCTTTGGAAGGAATGATGCTAAAGCTGAAACTCCAGTACTTTGGCCACCTCACGCGAAGGGTTGACTCATTGGAAAAGACTCTGATGCTGGGAGGGATTGGGGGCAGGAGGAGAAGGGGACGACTGAGGATGAGATGGCTGGATGGCATTACGGATTCGATGGACGTGAGTCTGAGTGAACTCCGGGAGATGGTGATGGACAGGGAGGCCTGGCGTGCTGCGATTCATGGAGTCGCAAAGAGTCGGACATGACTGAGCGACTGAACTGAACTGAACTGAACAGTTAATTTTAAACAGAGACTAACTTTTTTTTCAATTTTCAGTGGCAGTGGGGACCCAAGGATGAGATTGTTTGAAATAAAGAAATGTATAATTTTCTGCACATCTAAGTAGTATTGGGTGCATTTCAACCCATGTTACAAAAGTTTGGAGAGTTGTTTTTACTGAGCAAACCTTGTTAAGCATGTTGACAAAGTAAATCAGTATTGAGCTCACTGAGTTTAGGCATAGTTCTGTGGAAGGTAAGGCAGTTGCTTGAACCCTCCAGATGCTTGTAACCTAAAGCCTAGGCTACATAACACTGATCATTATAAGCAAGTCATGGTCATTGGAAATGGGGTTTCTTGGAGGATAGGAGTTTTACAACTAATTTCATTTCAAACAGCATTAATGCATTGCTTTAGAAAAGCTCTTCTCTAAGCCACTCCAGTACTTTGCCTGGAAAATCCCATGGATGGAGGAGCCTGGTAGGCTGCAGTCCATGGAGTCGCTAAGAGTCAGACACAACTGAACGACTTCACCTTTCAATTTTCACTTTCATGCATTGGAGAAGGAAATGGTAACCCACTCCAGTGTTCTTGCCTGGAGAATCCCAGGGACAGGGGAGCCTCGTGGCTGCTGACTATGGGGTCGCACAGAGTCGGACACGACTGAAGTGACTTAGCAGCAAGCTGTATTTACTACTGTGTAGTACCCACCAGTACTCTTGCCTGGAAAATCCCATGGATGGAGGAGCCTGGTAGGCTGCAGTCCATGGGGTCGCTGAGAGTTGGACACGACTCAGTGACTTCACTTTTCACTTTCATGCATTAGAGAAGGAAATGGCAGCACACTCCAGTGTTCTTGCCTGGAGAATCCCAGGGACAGCAGAGCCTGTGGGCTGCCATCTCTGGGGTTGCACAGAGTCGGATACGACTGAAGCGGCTTAGCAGCAGCAGCAGCAGCAGCAGCAGCAGTACCCACCAGTCTGGCTCTCTCTTCTCTGCCTTCACTTTTGATGTTCCCTATCTAAAATACCTCTATCCTCAGCTCTGAAAGCTGATTCTATCTGTACCTCACAAACCAGTGTAAGTCCTCTCCTTGCCAAGAATCATGCCAAGACTTGTTCAATAAAATTTATTGTGTGGCTCACATTAAGTGGCTAAACTCCTAATTATACACTTTTATATTATTCCCTAGTTGTTTTACTTGTGAATTTCTTATCTCACCAGTGAATTCATGCTCTACTATGGGAAGAAACTTTTCTTCCTTTTTTATTAATATATCTGATGCACTCAGAAAGTGCTGGGCTTGAGATTAATTCTCAAAAAATACTTATTGCTTGAACTGAAACAACAAAACAGAGTGTGATGATTCAGTTTGAAAATTAAAGTAGCCAAATGTAGTAATACTCACTAAGCCCAGGGATGCATTTTCAGAATACCCAATGGGGAGTGCTAAATTCAAACAGAAAATTGTAAGGAATTATCATTTCGGGCATTAAAGAAACAATTTTGACTCTATCCTCCTTGAATAGCCTGAGTTGAGAAATGCTCCTGGCTTATATTCTTGCAATCAACCATTGTTCATAAAACTGCTGATCACTTCTTAGCTGCCGTGAGAAAAAAATAATCACCATCTGTAAATGGTCCTGCTATTTGCCATTTATTTCTTCCACTAGTTTCTAAAAGGTGCTCTTCCTCCTCAAGCCCTTTAACATCCAAATGAGTACAGCATGGATAATTCTGTTTCTTCTAATGAGTCAATGGAATCACTTCCAGTACTATAATGTGCACATCTTTTATCAATGACCACAGGCTGAAACTATTTACCAAAACATGAAATACAAGTTCACTCCCACTTTTTTGCCTTCACTTTTTTTTTGTGGCTGTACCACACAGTTTGTGGGAATTTAATTCCCCAACCAGAGATTGAACCTGGGCCAGAGCAGTGAAAGCGCTAAGTCCTAGCCTCCAGGGAACTTTTACCAATCTCAAGAAAAGAAAGTTTGGCATGCCCATGCAAATGCAGGCAAAGTAAGTAGGGCAAATGATAATGTATTACAATTGACTCATCAAGAGAAAAATACCTACAAAGTCAGATTCCATGTGTTTTACACACACACATGTTTTAATATGAAATACTTCAGAGACAATAGCTCTATAATACATCAGTGCTACTCAAAGCAGTGCTCAAGGAATTATGCTTCTAATACTCCAGGGAGTCATTTGAGGCCTTCTGGCACATTGTAAGATAATAAAGATATCTAAATAAGTTTATAGCCTTGATTCTGATTTTGGATGACTTCACAAAACCTTGAATTTATCATTTGTTTTTAATCATAGCCCTTTAACATTTGTCAGGCACATGGCTTTTTCTCTTGTCTCAATCTTGATAATTTTGATGCTGATATTCTGTTATTTAAATCATCTTTATGCTGTTCATTTTTGTGTGTGTGCTGAAATAATAATTCTTTGACCAGAAAGGCTTGTATATTAATATTTTAGATGAGGAATTCAGTTCAAATGGGACTGTACTTGGTCAAAGAAACAGATACTTTAGCAATTTTGATATCTATAGATCCACAAATTTAAAACTTCTCAGATTCCTAAAGGAGTGATTTAAAAGCTGAGTAATTTATTTATGTGGTTTCAACAATGGGGAATAATATGGGCTAATAGATTAGGCAGAAAATGGTAATATTTTGGAATGAAGAATTATATTTTAAAAAATCTATATAATAATGGATTATGTTAAAAGTAAGTACAACTATTCATTTCACGAACATCTATTGAGGGTTCACTATGCGCCAGGCACTTTCTTAGATGGTAGGTAAGCTGTGATGAACAAGACACACATTATTCCTAGGGAATTCCCTGGCAGTCCAGTGATTAAACTCTATATTCCAATGCAGGGCACATGGGTTTGATCTCTGGTCAGGGAGCTAAGATCCCTCACATGTCATGAGGCAAGGCCAAAAAAAGAGACAGACATTGTTCCTAACCTTGGGAGTTGAGAATCTAACAGATACTAATATATTGATAATTGAATGAAAAATATTCATTGAAAGGACTGATGCTGAAGCTGAAACTCCAATACTTTGGCCACCTGATGCGAAGAGCTGACTCACTGGGAAAGACCGTGATGCTGGGAAAGACTGAAGGCAGGAGGAGAAGGGGATGACAGGGGATGAGGGGATGAGGGTGGTTGGATGGCATCGCCGACTCAATGGACAGGAGTTTGAGTAAACTCTGGTAGTTGGTGATGGACAGGGAAGCCTGGAGTGAGGCAGTCCATGGGGTCGCAAAGAGTCAGACACTACTGAGCGACTGAACTGCACTGCATGAGAAATAAAGTTCTTTATCTTAGCTGACAGGAGATTTGCTGGTTTGCGTAATGTTCCTTCAGTTCAGTTCAGTCCAGTTCAGTCTCGCGTCTATTTGCGACCCCATGAATCGCAGCATGCCAGGCCTCCCTGTCCAGTTCAGTCTCGCGTCTGACTATTTGCGACCCCATGATTCGCAGCACACCAGGCCTCCTTGTCCAGAGTGCAGCAAATAAAACAACAATTTAGTTACCTTTCTCAAATTCCATGCAAATGGAAATCAAGGTTTGGTCATTATGGGATATTACATCCCATAATATTTAGCTTCACAATAAAGGAAGGATGAAATCTCAAGTCCTTGGCTAGTTTAGGGGTTTACAGTTTAGAATGATGGCTTGAAGGTTTGTTTGGATTTCTTTTCAGTCTAAATAATGTTTTATAAGAGATGCTTCTGTTTTTGAAAGCCTTCAAAATTAGACTTGGGGAAAGTGCATTCTCTTGTTCATATCTCATCCTTCACATAGTTCTAGAAACATTAGATAAACTTTTAAGTATTGAGAAAATATGAAATTGTTTAAGTCTCGATTCTTTCATACCCTCAGATAACTAACATACTAAGGTCAAATAGGACATTTAGGGAGCATGTTATGTCCATACAGTGCAAGTATCTCTGAAAAGTGTTGCTAGTTTTTTTAGTCTTCTTTATAGCCCAGATAAAACTGTGGCTATGACCTTCATTTGAATCTGAAGCATGTTGCAAGTCAGCACAAAAAAACTCAAACAAATGTAAACATTAAGAATTTTTTAAAGAAAAATTGCTACATCTGCAAGAGTTATTGTTCTGAAGTTTGTTTGTTAAATAATGCTCTGCTGCTGCTGCTGCTAAGTCAATTCAGTCGTGTTCGACTCTGTGTGACCTAGATGGCAGCCCACCAGGCTCCCCCGTCCCTGGGATTCTCCAGGCAAGAACACTGGGGTGGGTTGCCTTTTCCTTCTCCAATCTATGAAAGTGAAAAGTGAAAGTGAAGTCGCTCAGTTGTGTCAGACCCTCAGCGACCCCATGGACTGCAGCCTACCAGGCTCCTCTGTCCGTGGGATTCTTCAGGCAAGAGTACTGGAGTGGGGTGCCATTACCTTCTCCAAAATAATGCTCTATGTGCAATCAAATCTTGAAAAAAAATAAAGAAGCTAAATGGAAGGAACATCAGTAAGCATATAATAAAAAGTAAATGAACATCGACTGTTTGTCTTTGTCAAAGGCAAGGGGATCTGAGTCTAATAAACAGTGCTGTCCGGTCATTGAAAATGAAATGGTGTAAGTCATGACAAGGTGTGGAAAGAAAACACGAAGGAGAATAAGGAGACTTTACAAGAAAGATCTCATTCTTTAATATAATTACTTTGCTTCTACTTTCTCCAAAGAGAACAACCAAGAAGTTTCTTTAGTGTCAGAGCATAGTTGGCATGAAAGTGAGAGTGAAGTCGCTGTCATGTCTGACTCTGTAGTCTACCAGGCTTCTTCGTCCATGGGATTTTCCAGGCAAGAATACTGGAGTGGGTTGCCATTTCCTTCTCCAGGAGATCTTTCCGACCCAGGGATTGAACCCAGGTCTCCTGCATTGCAGGCAGGCGCTTTACCGTCTGAGCCACCAGGGAAGTCCCATGGCTGATATGGGAAGCAACAATCCTCATGTAGGCAGAACACAAGGCTGTGTTGTGTTCAGCTGCTCAGTCGTGTCTGACTTTTTGCGACCCCAGAGGCTGTGAGGGTTCCCCACATAACTTAAAGCACAGCCAGCAGTGGCTGGATATGGACTGAAGCCCACTCCCAGAATCTACCTCCTTTGGCTTCCCTAGTGGCTCAGTGATAAAGAATCCACCTGCCAAGCAGGAGATGTGGGCTTGATCACTGGGTCAGGAAGATCCCCAGGAGAAGGAAATGGCACCCCACTCCAGTACTCTTGCCTGGGAAGTCCCATGGACAGAGGAGCCTGGCGGGCTGCAGTCGTCCATGGAGTCTCAAAGAGTCGGACACAACCGAGCAACTAGCCAGCAGCAACATAACTGGGACCACAGCAAGGCGCTTCTAACTGGCCTCCTCCCCTTCTAGTCATGTCCCTCCTCTCCTCTTCCCCTCAATTCCTCTTTCCCCCCATTCTGCAGACAGTAGAATTTTAAAAATTGAAATTTGATGGTTTTCTTGACCTGTTTGAATTTGTCAATGACTTGCAATTGCTCTTCGGATAAAATTTAAAATCCTACAGATTTCTGCATGATGTGGCACTTGTTCATCTTTCCAATTCCGTTTTCTAACTTTCTCTGCCTGCCCCACTGAAAATCTTACTCAGTGACCTGCTTGCTGTTTCTCAAAGAAACGAAGCTCTGTGATCCTTCAGAGTATCACTGTTGTTATCTGGGAAAAATCTTCATTACCACCTCCAGCCCACCCCAGGCTACCACTGCCAGCTGGTTCCTCCTCAACCTCCAGGTCTCAGCTATAGTGGCCCCCCACCTTGGGTTAGGCTACATATTTTGACAGTATCCTAGACTTTGTCTTTACACATATTACTTCTATAAGTAAAACTTCTCAAATAAATAGTAATAATAATAGGAATATAATGAATTGGGGCTTCCCTGGTGGTCTGGTTGTTAAGACTCCACACTCCCAATGCAGGAGGCCTGGGTTCAATCCCTGCTCAGCTCAGCCAAAAATAAATAAAAATAAATACTTGACAAAATAAATTTTAAAAATATGTTGAATTATTTATTGTCTTTCTCACTTGATTTATTGTCTTTCTCACTGGATTTTCAGCTCCATGAAGGATTTTGTAAGTCAACTGTTAGAAGTTAACAAGATGTTATTCAAAATTAAGCTATGTAGATACAGGTGTATTAGTTAAATTACACCTAAGTAAAAGTAATACCTATTTCAAAATGCATCATTTCCTAATCACTGTACTACTGTCTATGATGATGAGGTATATGCTTGCTTATGCACTGAAGTATACAGGAAATGGGTTCCATTCATTGCTTCAGAGGAGGGGAACCTGGTGGCTGGGGTTTAGGGGTAGAAGAGAAACATTCTATTCCCTAGATGTTCTTTTGTTTCCTTTGAATTTCATAACACATGTATGCATTTCTTATTCAAATCAACAAAGATGGCTTTTAACCCTCAACACAGTATGTGTGTGTGGGAGGAGGAGCAAAGCTCCTTCACTTTAGATTTGTACCAGTTTTGACTCTCACTCTCTCTTTTTGTTTTTGACGATGATGCATGGCTTCAGTTCAGTTCAGTTCAGTCGCTCAGTCGTGTCTGACTCTTTGCGACCCCATGAATCACAGCACGCCAGGCCTCCCTGTCCATCACCATCTCCTGGAGTTCACTCAGACTCATGTCCATCGAGTCAGTGATGCCATCCAGCCATCTCATCCTCTGTTGTCCCCTTCTTCTCCTGCCCCTAATCCCTCCCAGCATCAGAGTCTTTTCCAGTGAGTCAACTCTTCACATGAGGTGGCCAAAGTATTGGAATTTCAGCTTTAGCATCATTCCTTCCAAAGAAATCCCAGGGCTGATCTCCTTCAGAATGGACTGGTTGGATCTCCTTGCAGTCCAAGGGACTCTCAAGAGTCTTCTCCAACCCCACAGTTCAGAAGCATCAATTCTTCGGCGCTCAGTCTTCTTCACAGTCCAGTTCTCACATCCATACAAGACCACAGGAAAAACCATAGCCTAGCATGCCTTGCAGGGTCTTAATTCCCCGACCAGGGATCAGACCTGGGCCCAAGACAGTGAAAGCACCAAGTCTTAACCATTGGACTGCCAAGTGAAAGTGAAGTCGCTTAATCGTGTCTGACTCTTTGCGACCCCATGGACTGTAGCCTACCAGGCTCCTCTGTCCATGGGAATTTCCAGACAATAGTACTGGAGTGGATTGCCATTTCCTTCTCCAGGGGATCTTCCCAAACTAGGGATTGAACCCATGTCTCCCACATTGTAGACAGACACTTTACTGTCTGAGGAACACAATTATATTTCTTTATGAATATCCACTAACATTTATAAGAAAATCTATGATAAGCAGCTTCCAAACAGAAAGGATTTTTTTATTAACATTTGTAACCTATATGCAAATAGCTCATGCAGCTCAATATGAAAAGAAAAAAATCAACCCAATCAACAAATGGGTGGAAGATCTAAATATACATTTCTCCAAATAAGACATATAGATAGCCAAAAAGCACGTAAAAAGGATGTTCAACGTCACTAATCATTGTGTGCGTGCATGCATTATTAGAGAAATGCAAATCAAAACTACAAAAAAAAAAAGCTACAATGAGGTATTATCTCAAACCAGTCAGAATGGCCACCATCAAAAACATTTACAAACAATAAGTGTTAGAGAGTGTTGAGAAAAGGGAAATCGTCAGTGGGAATGTAAATTGGTACAGCTACTATGAAGAACAATATGGAGATGCCTTAAAAAACAAAAAATAGAACAATCATATAACCCAAAAATCCCACTTCTGGGCATATACCCAGAGAAAACCATAGTTCAAAATGATACATACACCTCAGTATTCACTGCAGTGCTATTTATAATAGCCAGAACATGGAAAACAGTCTAAATGTCCATCAACAGAGGAATGGATAAAGAAAATGTGGTACCTATATACGATGGAATACTACTCAGCTATAAAACGGACTGAAATTGCGTCATTTGCAGAGATATGAATGGACCTAGAGACTGTCATACTGAATGAAGTAAATCAGAGAAAGACAAATATCATATGCTACCACTTTTTGTGGAATCTAAAAATGATAATACAAGTGAACCTATTTACAAAACAGAAATAGAGTCACAGATGTAGGAAGCAAACTTATGGTTACTGGGGGGAAAAGCAGAGGGGGCGATAAATTGGGAGATTGGGATTGACATATAAACACTGCTATATATAAAATAAATAACTAATCTGTATAGCACAGGGAACTCTTCTCAGTACTCTGTAATTACCTATATGGGAAAAGAATCCAAAAAAGAGTGGATATATGTACATGTACAACTTATTCACTTTGTTATAAAGCAGACACTAACAAAATATGCAAATCAACTACATTCCAATAAAAATTTTTGAGAGATACACAATACAGAAAATAAGTCAAAATATGAAAAACTATGTGCAAACTTATTTGGTAAGTTCTTTAGCTTCTTGTAATAAAGGATTTCTCTGAACAGATATTTAACATATATTACTTAATAAAAGATACATATAATGAAAAGATAAAAAATTGTAACCTATAAACTTCAGGTTATGTTAATCTCCAGGCATGTTTAAGGAACAGTATGTGTTAGAATATTTGTTATACAAAATTACATTTATTTACTTTAATACATGCATTTGTCTTAGGAATTTGAATTTATTTAACCTATTTGTGATAATTAACTCATTGACTATGACCTTACTGGTTTTATTATATTGATACTTTCCATCACATAAACAGGATAAGTTCCTTTGTTAATCCAAAAATGTAGCAGATTTCTGAGTCAGGACTTTTCTCCTCAGTTGAGCAAGGAAATAAGCAATGCTTATGGCAGGCTCATTATCAAAAAACATAGTTGAAAAAGTTGTGCTTTCAAACAGATGGTGCCAAGGTTCTGGTGACAAGTCTGAACAGAGGGTAGTGGAATAGATTACTTTAGCCCTAAAACTGGAGTGTGCTGATGTAACAGGCAGAGGACTCAGGATGGACTTAGGAAACCTCTGTTTTGGTTTTCAGTGGAAGCTGCCTGTCTTTGCTGCCTATTCCCATTTGACAGTGTGAAACTGCTGTCTTCACTATATCAAGTCTCAAAAAAATGCACTCGTTCAGGTGTATTGTGTAAGAATCCAAATTTCAGAAGCAGTGTCAGCAAAAGCAGTGTTTTTCAATGAAATGAGGTCAGTCAAACCAAGAAGCAGTCATATCAGACCATGGTAGAGAAACTACTCGCTCCCTGAGTATTTTCACCCTCCATTTTCTTATATGAATTAGGGACTGACCAACTAAAAATGAGGTCTGAATAGGAAATCTTAGAAGATTCCTGTGTCTCTCAGGGTTCATGCAGGAAAAGTGAATTCACCTCTTGCCCCTGACCCCAAGGGTTTGCAGAACTTTCATACAGGATTTCCCTGGTAGCGCAGGCTTCCCTGGTGGCTCAGAGGTTAAAGCGGCTGCCTGCAATGCGGGAGACCTGGGTTCGATCCCTGGGTCAGGAAGATCCCCTGGAGAAGGAAATGGCAACTCACTCCAGTATTCTTGCCTGGAGAATCCCATGGATGGAGGAGCCTGGTAGGCTATAGTCCACGGGGTCGCAAAGAGTCAGACACGACTGAGCGACTTCACCTTCCTTCCTTCAGATGCTAAAGAATCTGACTGCAATGCAGGAGACCTGGGTTCCATCCCTGGGTTGAGAAGATCCCCTGAAGAAGGGAATGGCTACCCGCTCCAGTATTCTTGCCTGGAGAATTTCGTGGACAGAGGAGCCTGGCAGACTACAGCCTAATCTCACAGAGTCGGACACAACCGAGCAACTTTCGCTTTCATACAGGACAGAACTACCTGCAGTGGTGTTGTCAGAGGGGAAGAGAGTGAGGAAGCTAGGGCACTAGACAAGTAACCATAGAAAGACCTTACTTTCCTTAGAGGAAAGGAACAAGGGCAGTATATAGAGTTTCTGGACTCAAAGGGAACTGGAAATGTGTGGACTGGGCCTTCCTGCTTTTGCCTGATGGTTGCAGAGGGAAGAAGCTGCTGCCAGAGAGTCTGTGCTGAAAGGGAGGGGGCAGGGGCGTGTACCCCACATCTCTCTCTTCCCATCCTCTACTCTCTTCTCACCATCCTGGTCAAACCTAGAGACAAGCCACTCCCCACAGGAACATCTGCAGGGCTTGGCCTTTGAGGATGCAGAGCACAAGAGAGAAGGATGGAGAATGGAGGGGAGTGGAAATGCAAACAGAATAATCAGCACACTCAGCACTCATTGCCTGCCTTAAAATCCTTTGGGCAAATTCCCAGATGGAGCAAATGGTGTGTGCATTTCTCTGACAAGTAAGCGATTAGTAACCCTGGTCTGTGCAAACCCTAACTACCTTGGGTGATTATGGAAACCCTATGTGAATGAATGTAGAGTTTTAAGGGAAGATTCTCTCTGGATATCTGCTCATTATATAGGCATATGTATCATTGTCATAGTCTGTTGTATATACAGCATATATATATATACTGAGCAGGTATCCAGTGAAAATCTTCCCTTAAAATTCTACTTTAGTTCACATAGGGTTTCCATAATCTCCCAAAGGTAGTTGGAGTTTGCCACAGACCAGGGTTACTAGCTGCTTATCCGTCAGAGAAATGTTGTATATCATATTTTGAGACATATAATTAATATTCTAGATAAACAAGAAAGTACTCACATAAATTCTCAAGTCTGCCCTCCCCCATTAAAGGAATTGAATGATCAAATTAAAATTTTTTTTAAAAAGGCACATCCAACTTGAACAAAAGAATAAGAAACTGAGTTAGGATTGAGGATTTTATGAAAGATCAAGATCTGTCAAAGAGGAAGGACATAGTTAGCTCTTTCCTTCTTCCACATTCTGAAAGGGAAAGCTGCAGTTTTAAAACTGTAATTTGTGAAAAACAATTTTAATTGAACTAAAGAAAACTAACATTCAGATGGTTAGGGCCTAGTTTTCTGCTGAGTTTCTAAGTGGAAAATAAAGCATATTTATTTGAGGAGTGAAAATTCTTCTTAAAGAAGGAATTATTTGCTCTAATCAGGAAGACTGAGTGCGCATAAATATATTTGCCAAAAAGGTTGCAAACTTCTCATTTCCGAGATGAAACACAGCAATCAACACTAAAATACTACCACAGATTAAACTGTTCTATACTAATAATTCTCCTTCCTAACATCACTTTATACCCAAAAGAGGAAAAAAAAAATTCTGTGCTGATAGAAATTGGCAGCACACCAATAAAAACATGTGATAACATAATTAATTGCCTAAAGACTGTTAGTATTACTAGCCAGGTGGAGTCAAAATCATTCTTTCTTTCGGTAAAGTTTTTATATAAATTTACTTATTGTCATTGTTTTAATTTTATGATAAATGTCTTCAGTGAAAAGTAGGATATAATAAGACTGGGATTTTTATAATTTACTTCATCTGAGAATTTTCTTAATAATATTAAAAGAAAGACAGTGGTAAACTCTGTTTTTCCCTTTTCTTACGATCTCTGTGGTAATAAAACTGGGATGAACGTGTGGAGTATTTTGGACTTCCCTGGTGGTCCAGTGGTTAATATTTCACATTTCCTATACAGGGGGCATGGGTTTGATCCCTGGTCAGGGAAGTAAGAACCCACATACCATGCAGCATGTCCCTCTCCCAAAGAGATAATAAAAATATAATAAATATATATGCCCCATCCCTGAGCAACCACTAATCTTTCTGTCTCTACAGATTTGTCTATTCTGAATATATTGGCTAATTTTTAAAGGTACAATATTTCTCTGATAAATTCTGAATTTTATATTGATCTATTATATATAGATAAAAATTTGTTTCTGTTTTCTAATTAACTATTGAAACTTTGTGTTAATTTTTTTATTTCTAATTTTTTTTAATAAAAAAAATTTTTGGCTGCGCTGTCTTCGTTGGGGCGTGTGGGCTTTCTCTAGTTGCAGCACAAGGGTTCTAGGGAATGGACTCAATAGTTGTGGTGTGTGGTCTTAGTTGCCCTGTGGTATGTGGGATCTTAGCTTCCCTGACCAGGGATAGAATCCATGTCCCTTGCATTGGAAGGCAGATTCTTAACCACTGGACCACTAGGGAAGTCCCCAACATTTTGTGTTAATTTAATACTGAGTTCATGTATAAGATTTTTGGAAAAAATTACAGTTGATTCTCAAACTGCTGTCATAAAATATGAATAAATGACACCTGTGGGTTTTTGTTGAGGTGTAATTTTGACCTGTAAAATGTAAAGCACTTCAGGAGAATTTTAAATGGATAAAAAAGATCAATAAATCAAACAAAACAACTTTCAAAATGTTTTCATTTATATTCAGTCCCTCTGCCCCTGAATTTGGTGAAGGAAAATGTGTATCTTGATCTGGATACAATATCATCAGGACTGGAGATCTGACTTTCCCATACGATGATCTTTGCTAATAGAGAATTCTTAGTTTTCTATCAGTCTTTGCTTGAGGTTGAGTTCATACTCCACAGTCACTTTTTTCTAAGTATGAGCTCCTGCACTCATCTATTAGAGGCTGGAGGTCAGAGAGCTTTCACTTGCAAAGCATTCTATTATTTGGGAAAATGCTTCTTTGCCTGATATTGTCATTCTCTGTTCTATTTCTCTGTCCTCCCCATGTTCCTCTGAATTGTGTTAGGACAATGCAGAGTGTTTGGCAATTTTCATTTTACTGGGTGGAGAATTTAGCTGGTAGTAGATTGGCAACATTTTCCTGGTTGTTTAGTGCTTCTGAGAAAATATTCTTGAAACTTCCTGCAGCTGATGAATTCTATACTCTCCCTCTGGCTACAGCCACTTACAGTTCTACTTTTAACAACTTTATACCTGTCTTTGTTGAGATTATCTAGTGGTATTTACCTGTCATTGTGGCTGCCAAAATCTTTGAGACATTTTCTCTACTTTGTACTTCTCTATGCTGAATTCTCTCCAGTACTCTTGCCTGGAAAGTCCCATGGGCGGAGCAGCCTGGTGGGCTGCCGTTCATGGGGTCACTAGGAGTCGGACACGACTGAGCGACTTCACTTTCACTTTTCACTTTCATGCATTGGAGAAGGAAATGGCAACCCACTCCAGTGGGTTACCAAACTTATGGTAATGCTGGAGCCTGGTGGGCTGCCGTCTATGGGGTTGCACAGAGTCGGACACGACTGAAGCAACTCAGAGACAGCAGCAGCAGCAGCAGCATGCTGAATTCTACTTTCACAATTTAGAATTTAATCCTGCATTTCCCAGCATCCCTTGTTGGGGACTTAGTTTCACCAATCAGATTTATTCCTATAAGATTTTGATTTGGAAGGAATCTGTGTGAGGAAATGGGCTTCTTAAGTGGCTCAGCGGTAAAAGAATCCACCTGCCAAGCAGGAGATATGGGTTCGATCCCAGAGTAGGTAAGATCTTCCGGAAGAAGAAATGGCAACCCACTCCAGTAATTTTGTCTGGAAATTCCCATGGACAGAGGAACCTCGCAGGCTGGACTCCATGGGATCACAAAGAGTCAGACATGACTTAGTAATTGAAAACATAACATGTGAGGAAAAGCCCAGTGAGGGGCATCCTTTGTTAGGGGTAGGCTTTGCAGATCTATTGTGGAGGTGCAATTTCTTGATGATATAAGAGAAGGTATGAGCGGCAGCTAACCAAATGTCAGAATTCATCATAGCAATCTTCAGTCACCAGCTTTTGGATTACAATGAAAACCATGATGATATGATGATATCGGAATATACAGAAGGCCGCATAAATTGAATAGTGAGGGAGTGGAGTATGGAACTCTTGGCTAACAAAGAGCAGTCAGATCAGGTAGAAGAGCAAAACAAACCATATGAATTAAGGAGAACAGGTGACATGAGAGATGCAGGTATTCATCTCAAGGAGAGAATTGCCACTGTCTTCTCTGTTCCTGGTGGTTGTGCCTGTGCGGGCTCACAGACCTAGTGATCACTGGGTCTCAGATTTTTCAAGAGAAAGAGAAATCCAGATTTTTGTGTGGGATTTCCTAGTTTCAAAATATTGTTAACTAATACAAAATTGTTTTACAGGTGTGTGTAACCAAATAAAATATACATTGGATACAGTCCATAAGTTGCCAGCTTTTGATCTTGTTTTACTGGTGAGAAGAAAGCAGCACATGAAGAATGGTGAGATAACAGTAGGTGGGAATACAAAAGAGGATTTGAGAAGAGCAGAGTTGGGTTGACAGTATACAAATCAAAAAGTGATTCATTAGTTAAGGTGGGAGTCATGTCCATTGTGTCCATTGTATTGGGAGCTTAGAAGTCATTGATAACCTTTGCCAAACATCTTTAGATGAATAACAGGAGGAAAGACCACATTGCAGGGGGTTGAGGAATGAGGGAGAGGTGAGCTAGTAGAGACAGAATGGAGATTACTCCATAGGTTGTGTCTAGAAGGAGACATAGGAGAGATAAGAAGGCTTTCTATTTTTTTTTAAAGGCTAGTCAAGGCTGGCACGCACATGTATGTGTGTGTGTTGAATTAGGCAAGTTTTACTAATTATTTCCATTTTTTATCCTTACCTTAAAAGTTCTTTATGAAACATATTTATAGGTTCAGATTAGTAAAACCACTATAAAGGGAGAAATTTAAAGTTATGGAGAGAGAGCTCAATTAATAGAGTAAATTTCTGGAAGAGATGGGGCATGTGGTGGAAAACACAGATATGAAAATGAGATTCTTTGAGATTAGAGGGAAGGTTATTACAAATGATATGGAATTGGGCAAACTTATGGTTGGAGAAGGAAATGGCAACCCACTCCAGTGTTCTTGCCTGGAGAATCCCAGGGATGGGGGAGCCTGGTGGGCTGCCGTCTATGGGGTCGCACAGAGTTGGACACGACTGAAGCGACTTAGCAGCAGCAGCGTGGTAATGCTGGCAGTGGAGGAAGCTGACATAATTCTTTCTTGATGGCAGCAATTTTCTATTTGAGTAGATAAGATAAAGTTCGCTGGAAGTAAGCAGAGTAGTGGACATGCTACTTGAGGAGAGCAGTGATGGTATGGAAGTGCCAGGAAGGGAAATAGGCATAGAGAGTTGCGTAAAATAGAGCTTTTAAAGAACCTAACTGGGAAATAGATGGGGAAACAGTGGAAACAGTGTCAGACTTTATTTTTTTGGGCTCCCAAATCACTGCAGATGGTGACTGCAGCCATGAAATTAAAAGACGCTTACTCCTTGGAAGAAAAGTTATGTCCAACCTAGATAGCATTTTCAAAAGCAGAGACATTACTTTGCCGACTAAGATCCGTCCAGTCAAGGCTATGGTTTTTCCTGTGGTCATGTATGGATGTGAGAGTTGGACTGTGAAGAAGGCTGAGCGCCGAAGAATTGATGCTTTTGAACTGTGGTGTTGGAGAAGACTCTTGAGAGTCCCTTGGACTGCAAGGAGATCCAACCAGTCCATTCTGAAGGAAGATCCAATAATTGTATAAGGGCACCTAGTGATATTTTTGGAGGATTTCATCCTTGCTTAGCAGCATAAGCATAGATGTGGAGAGGTTGATTTCACTGATACATAGTTAGGATTTTGGCCAGAGAATGTGGGGAAATGGACACGAATTCATAGAACCAATGTTCTAGTGAGAGAATCATTGAGGTAATTGAGGTAGGGAAAGATAAGAGGCCAAGGGGGATAGAATGTCAAAAAATTTTGACAGGGCCTTCCACTCTTGGTTCAGGCTATAGATCTTGGGGTGTGGTTGCATCTGGATGCATTCCAAAGAGGAAGTCACTTATTATTGTTTTTACTTCATTTGATTGCTTAGATCTCCCTGTTCTTAAAAGAACTTAGGATCAGTTGAGTAGTAGTCTTGGCTTCCTGACCCATGGATGAAGCTGAAGTGCTATTCTAAAAAGGTGATGTAGAACTCCTAGAAGGAGCTCTAGGCAAGTGAAGGGAAACAAAGCGGACCAAATGTCAACTGAAGGGAGGACCAGGGTTGGAACGTCGCTACTCTTCATTCAAACTTCGTGTCTCTTGTTAATAAACTTGCCATGCAATGCATATGCCTGGAAGGGATGGCAAAGGCAAGTTCACAACTCCTAGCCAGTCCAGCTTAAATCTCATTGGGACCTCCCAGATGGAAGTGGAGGCTGAGAATTTTCCTAGGAACACTGTGCTTTGCGATATCTATGGCCAAGTGCTTTTACCATCAGCAAGCACACTCCTGCAGTGAAGGCCGCTTAAGTGTGGGAATCCTGGCCCAGGTCAGGCTGAGGGGCACAGGACTAAACACAGTTCTGCTGTGGCCCTACCAGAGACCCATGCATGAGTATTCTGGCTGCCTTTGGAACGTTAGTCAGCCGATGCTCACTCAGAACTTGAAATGATTCTAGGGCAGCTGTTCTCGAACTTGAGCATGCACAAGAATCACCCAGAAAGCTTGTTAAAACATAGATTCTTAGACCCCAGGTGAATTTTGTTCAGTGGCTCTGGGGTAGTGCTCAAAATGTTGTATTTCTAACAAGTTCACGGGTAATGCTGATGCTGCTGGTCCAGGCACAACACCTTGAATATCAGCTGTGTTTATATTTGGGAATTTTATTGACTGGGTCCTGGTTCCATATACCTAGTAAATATATTGCCCTCAATCTCTTTAGATATCTTTTCCTGGGACACTAAGTCTATAAAAGACTGTAGGCGTTTCAGGTATTGGTTGCCTTTTGAGTAATCCAGTTCCTCCCTTGTCATTGACCCATAAAGCCCACAACAGTCTCAAGAAGCTATAGAGACTGGCCTTTGCCTTGCTTTTTCACTGTCACCACTGTTTACAGGATGCATCATGACCAGGAGATCATCCCATAATTTTTTTTTTAACGGTTCTGGAAAAGATAGAGATCTCTTAAAACTTGAATGGATGTACAGCCCACTGTCTTACCAGCAAAGTGTCTGACTTTGCTGCTGATTTCTTGCCTGCCCCAACTTCTTGAGAAAAGCTTATACTCGTTCTTTAGCCAAAGATCTTTGTCCTTAGGGAATTAATACAAGAGACTTTTGGTGGGAGTAATCTGGCTCCTGACTGTACCAGTTGGTTCCTGGGCCATAGTCTTAAAATAGAAAAATGACAAATTATAGCTCTGCCAGGACTACATTTGGTGTAATCCGGAGAATATGTTTTTAAGTGTCTGAAGGACTCAGCCACAGGAATCTTGATGGTACCAGCCAAGATATCTGAGGTCCAAGGATGGCAAAACCCAGGGACCATCCAGTACTCATGGGGGGATTCCAGCTAAATTGAAGCTGGGATTTGGACATGTCTGGGCAGGTCTGCTGAATACGCAGGGCAGGCATGCCTGGAGTCTATTTACATGACAACTTTTGGCTGGAGAAGGATTGTTTGCTGATCTGAATGGAAAGTGGGATGGGAAGAACAGAAATGTGCCTGTCTTAGGACCCAGGTTTTGAAAAAATGTTTTTTAATAAATGAGTTTATTAATTAAATAACATATCATCTTTTTATATCAAGATAATTGTACACTATTGAGATTATATTAGGATTTTACTAGCTTGGAAATAATTTATTGCTATCTTTAGGAATCTGTAGTCCTCATGTAGGAGATCGTATCAAAGTTAAAGACAGATTTAATTTAATTTACTTACCAGGGATTGTGTTGGGCGTGTGAATGAAAAGACAAAAGGCACGTTTTGTGGTTTTGGAAATGTTGGGTGATTGAATTTTTTCTAAATTCCCATGAAAATTAATGTATCTCCATCTGTTATTTGAACCGTGAAATTTTGCTATAGCAGCTAGAACTTCGTGATATTTTGTTAGATATTAACGTGGCTAAAATAGTTTAAAATTTTAAATAAATTGTTTACACTTGTGCTGGCCTTGATTGGTGCCATTCCTCATTCATTGTATTTCCAAGGTAGAGGTTGATGAACCTCAATTCCACCCTTTTTCTTTTTGGCTGTGCTGCTGGCCTGCAGTGGAAGAGCAGAGTCTTAACCACTTGACCACGAGGGAAGTCCCTTTTTTTCTTTAAGAACAAGTAGTACAGTCCTAGAGGACATATTCACTGGCTGTCTTTTTACGTGCCAGATATAAGCACTTTATACAACTTATTTCTCTTAATCACACTAAATACTTTAGTGTATCTTTCTTAAGTTCAGAAATATTCCCTTGCATACATATGCAAGAGAATCATATTACAAGGATTAATTTCAGTAAATTTGATATTGATACAGTGCTTTAATTTATGGACAGTATTCTAATTATGTCCGGTGGCAATAATATTATATAGTGTGCTATCCCCCTTGGGTACAGGATCTAGTCTAAGGTCAATACTGCACTGAGCTGCATTGTTTGAGAATGATTCCAATTATGCCAGATTTTATTTTGTTATACCCATATGGGCTTCCCTGGTGGTATGGTTTAGGTGTCAAAAATTCTCTTATCGCCGATTTCAATTCTTTCAATGCAAGAATCTGCCTGCAGTGCGGGAGACCTGGGTTCAATCCTTGGGTTGGGAAGATCCTCTGGAGGAGGGCATGGGAACCCACTCCAGTATCCTTGCCTGGAGATTCCCATGGACAGAGGAGACAGGTGGGCTACAGTCCATGGGGTGGCAAAGAGTTGGACACAACTGAGCGATTAAGCACACAGCACACATACCCATAGAGCAGATAAAAATCTTAATTGAAGTGGACGTCTGGTGAAAATTAGATCCCTGATAGATTTTTTGCTATTTTCAGATTTTTTGCTGTTTTCACTTGTTATTTTGCAATTCCTAGTGATGTTTATTTAGGATGTACTCATACTAATTAAAACTAGTTACTAGTAACTGTTTATATTAATTACTTTATATGCATCATTGAGTCCTAACTGAAATTCTAACAGTAGCCTAATGGTATTAATCTAATTTTAATTTTAAAGGAGAATTCTATTTTTTAGCACTAATTAGCCTAATACAGGATTACTGGAAAAGTCAGAAACTCCAAAAAGGAAAATGAGGAACTGTCTGATGTTGGAGATGAATGATTGATGCTGACAACTATGAAATAAAAAAATTTTAAATAAATAATCCGGATGTTGTTTAAAGGACAAGTTGTTGATTTTATCACTCACCCTTGCCAAGACACACATTGGTGCCTGTTAAATTTGACGTTTTTACTCTGATGTCAATGGCAACTTTAAAGCATCTGTAGCATCCCAGGATGAGGTAACAAATCAATTCCAGGAAGGGATGTGAAACCAGCCTGCCTGCTGTTTCTTCCCCTGAGTGTTCAACCCTAGTGGCAAGCCAGTAGCCCCCAGACACTACATTAGTTCCCATCTTCGTCTTTCCCTCGGTTTTTGGCAGCATTGGTCTTCCGCACTTCTTTCTCTGGGAACTGGGGGCTTAAGGCTAACAGCACCGACAGGCCCCTAATTATCATATGAACTCTGCCCACCTAAGAGGCCCCTCTTCCTCCACCAAATTTCTCATTTGGTGACCACAGTTGAGAGCCAACGGTCTCCTATAATTCTCTAATTATTTATATTACAGAGGGTTTTCACAAAAGGAATAAACTTTTGGAAAGAACTAGGGTCACAGTCTTTGAAAGAATATATTTGTTCAGCTATGTTTGTAATATTGACTGTTCTTTGCTCTTTCCCTCCTATGGTTCTAATCCTCACTTCTTTGCATCTTGTACTTGATATTTTTGATATACTTAGGCAACAGGGTAGCAGAGAGTTGGAAACTTGTGATTATCTGGTTATGTATCACTATGTATTACAGTGTTTTACTGGGACAACCAGTTGATGCCCTACATGCCAATCTGAGGCCCTAGTAGTGTGATTTGACTAAGACAAACTGCAAAACATTAATACATGTCCTCTTACCTTGAAAGTGTCATTATTTTCTCTCCATGAACCATGGCCATTGTGGAAATTCACCCCCGCTCCATCTTTACCTCAAAAAGTCTCTAGAATTTCAATATTATACCGCCTTTATTTCTGTAGTTGACATTCTGACCTAGGTTGTGCTGCCGTATATGTGTCTATTTTTACTTTTCCTTGTAATGTGCTTTGTTTAAAGATTTAAGATCTACTTTATTTAGATGAGGAAAGAGAAAGGGTGCCACTGGTTCTGGAGATGAGCTTGGGACAAGGATAGCTAAGAATATGATGTTTTTAAAGAGGAAACTTTAGGCTTGGCACATTGCAAGGAGGGACATCTACAGTTTCCTCCAGTGCTGAGTGGAAATATGCCATCACTACTACAAAGGCGTGGTTGGACCTCAGATTCCTTTTTCCTTTTGAGGTGATCTGTAATTTACCTTGGAGTTCTTACTACCCTGGTCACTTAATTTCAGTGATAATTGTATTTCTCAACGAAGGTATCATATACACTTTTACTCAAAAGTCCTAACAACTTCTTTTACATCATCAGCAATTGAGACCATTGGCTTTTTAAAATTTTTTTATTTTTTCACTCATCATTTATTTACAAATACACATTATAACTTTTATATACATTGCACATTTACATGGTAGAAAAGTATAAAACTATATATTTAAATGAATTTATATTTAACTTGCCATGTTTGAAAATATAAAATTGCATCAGAAAAAAGTATTATGAAAAGCAAGAAACCTGAACTGATAAAGCTTTGATATACTTTTCATGACACACTGGGTGAAAAGAACTAGTTGAAAAGGTACAGCAGACTAGCTTTTAAAGGAAACACCTAACATAAGGTTGAACGTACAGCATTCCCCTTCTTTCAGGCTCCTGACACCCATATCACTCAATTCTTTGGATCTGTAACATCTTAGAAGTACATGATTAGAAACCCAACATTGCTATCACCACCTGCCTCATTGATGTCTTCATCACAACAAGAGAACAGAAATAGGAGTTTCCTCAAAGATGTATCCTCTGTACCTGCTATCTGAGTCAGAGTTATAATGCCTTTTGGTCAGTCAAGATTCCTTGTAAACAAAACCCGAGGGATCAGGTATGTACAGAACAGGCAGCAGAGAATCCAATAAATAAACAGGACAGAAACTGACATGCAAGTTGGTTAAAGTGGAAAAGAGTCTAACGACAGTTAAATGAAGGGAGACAGATGAGTGAGTGAATAGTAAGGAATGGACTTAAATGGTTTACAAGGAAAAAAAAAAGCTTTTACTTTACAAGCAAGAGACCTCACAATAAATAACAACTGCTCTTCCTTTCACGAATAAATTTCTTCAAAAACAAGGTGTACAGTCAACCAGACATTTTATGTATAAATTATAAAACATGACACAGTATAAATAAATGTCTACAAGTCTCAACTATGGGCCTCATCCAGTAGACCTCACAATGACTGCCTCTCCGGGTCCAATGAGTAACAAGGTGGCCTGGGAGAGAGCTTTAGGACAAAGGTCCTTTATGTATAGTTTTCCCCCCAAATAAATAGGCATACACTTATTTACAGTATGGACAATGTATTTTTTTCTTTTACTTTTTTTCTTTCCTTTTTTTTTTTTTGCCTAAAGGCTATGTCAACATTGAACATTGGTGGAGGGTTTACCACTCTAGAATGGAAGATATAGGAAAGCTGTAGTCCTGGTCTTCATCTTCCTCCTCGTCCTCGGTGTCTTCCGAAATGGCTAGATGGGGGAATACAGGGGAGCTGCTGTTTAAATACGGACAACAACAGCGCAGAAGCAGCTCAGTGTATGTTTTCAAAGCCCTCTGTAACAGCCATATTACAGCGTTGCATTTTTATGTGACTTGCAGTAAGATGCTGTTTTGTTTTTGGCATCTGCTGTTATGTAACAAGTTTTTAAAAAACTTAAAAAAAAAAAAAAAAAATTTTATCTATGAAGTCAAAAACTGCAGAAAGTTCTGAAGAATCAATGGCTCAGGTTTTACGGGCAGATTCCTGAAATTAGATAAAAAGCGCTCTTGTGTTCTAGGTATAACTGCTTTGGGTCCTTAATTTAGTTAGTAGGGGCAACTGCGCAAAGCAGCAGCCTATGTGTGATAACAGAAAGCTGTCTTTGAAAAAGAAAAAAAAAAACAACAACCTTTGAAGTAGTTAGTTCAGATTCAAGTGTTAATAAAAGCAAACAGCAAAGCACACTACTAAAACAAAAGGAATTAGGGGCAGATGACTGGAATGGGCTATTTTAGAGGTGATCTTGTTGATGATCGTCAGACAAGTCCTAAAGGCCCGGAAACATTTCAGGTGATGTTTTTTTTGTGGATTGCTGAATTGCTGGTGCACTTTAGCAGCTACCTAACTTAAACAGAAGTAGGCTTATCTGGGGGAAGTTTTCGTGCTTTCTAAATCTCCATTCTAAGTCTCGCTAGGACTTGCCTGGGAAATCCTTAAACTGCAGCAAGGTTAGAAGTCACACTTACAGTTGCAAGATCCGGAGTGCTTCACTTCCAGCAGCACGCCTGAGGAGCAGGCCGCTTCCTTCATGGCACACTCGCTGGCATAGGTGGCATTGTCACTGGCACAGACAGGCTCCTCAGACTTACTCTCAGGGCACAGCTCACCGCAGAGGGAACACCGGCCTCTGCCAACCTTGAAGTCCCATAAACACTTTTTTCCACCAGTGCACTGGATATCTTCACAGGACTTTGCTTCTAGGATATAATACACCTGTGATAAGTAAATCCATTCCCCTCGCCTTGTCCCCTTTCTCTAGTCTCCTATCAATAAATGAATAAATGTAAACATATAAAACATATTTTATTACTCATTAATGGGGCTCATGGATACTATGCAAAAACGCTCTATAAAACTGAAACACACACACACATACTCAAAACTCCCAGTTTCCTATATACTAGCTTAGTGCATGAAAATACCGTAGTATTTTCTTAAAACAGGATGTCATGGTATCCTTTAGTTAAATATGTATTTGATTACTTCCCACAAGTGGGATCTTTAAAAAGAATTCTATCAGTTATCAGAATCTGATAACAGATTTTAGGAACTGTTAAGTAATTATTTTTCGTTTCCAGCAAGTCTAGCACTTAAAAAAATGTGTAAAATTGAGTGAATTCTTAGGTTTCTAAGAAGGAAAACTGTTTCCTGTGTCTTGCTGGCATTTCAATATGTATGGCAATGCATCCAGAAGACAATGGTTTCCTTAAGGTGGTCATGACAGTTTACCGACTTTGATGAAGCTAGTTTCGGGAAGTTTGGGGTTTATTTATTGGTTAAGCTCACAGTTTTATCACACTTATAGCCTTTTCCTCTTTTCCTTCCTCAATCCAGAATACCTACTGATACACTTTCCCTCATAGGCCAATCCAATAGATCTGCCCAGTAGGCAGGTAGCTTTTCTCAGGTGACAGGCACTGGGGTAGGTCACTCCATCATTCCCACAGAGATACTGTTCAGAGGAGGTGGGCTCTGGGCAAATTCTGTTACAAGTCACACAGTAGGCATTATTAGTCTGGTCCACCACGCATGTAGAGCTGCCTGGACAGAATACATCCCGACAGGTCTCTGAAACAAAGAGGGAAATACATTAATATTAAACACGTTAATAGGTACCTTCTTCTGGACTGAGCCACTGGACAGTTTCAAGGAAATCATGAAACAGAAGCATTCAGCTTTAGGAATGCACTTGGGTAGCTCTGCAGTTTTTAAAAGAAAACTAAGACTCTAGGTTGAACCTTTAGTGTCTTAAGGAATCTTTAGAATATAAAGTTAGAAAGGGTTCCTTTATTTGATACTATTATTGTTAGGCTATTACTGCCCAACCCAGGGGTCTTGCAGTGGGTCTACCTCAAGCAGAAGGCTGGAGGAGGGGTTGGCTAGGACCTACTTTTACATTTGCCCTGGTACTGGACTTGCAGCTCTGGCTGCTCTTTACATCTGGCCTTGAGGAGTGCACATTCGTTGCGGTAGGTTTTTCCATCCAGCCCACACACCGGGCCTTTCCAGGTGATGTTAGAGCAATCTGGGGCACAGACGCAGCGGGGTTTGTTCTTCTTGTTCATTCGGCATTTTTTCCCGGGGCCACAGTCCACGTTCTCACACGTTTCTAGGAGTTGGAAAGAGGCAGGGATTAAAACCAGGGTCAGGCACCATGCAGGTTAGCCAGAAGGGCTGTGGGTGCGCCTTGCGCAATCCTGCAGCCAGGAGTCTGAGCCCAAGGGGCTAGGCTGTTGCCCGGAAGTTGAGAAGAGGGAAGGGTGGGGAACAGTGGGCTGCATCCTGTACCCAAATCTCCCTCAAAGAGCAAGGGTTGGCTGGCTTCACCGCCACATTTGGCTAAGAAGTCTGAGAACCTCTGGCGACCCTTGTTTTGCCTGTAGCGTGTGACAGACGATTCAGCCCGATCGATCGGCTTACCAGGGCTGGGGGTGGTTAGGGGGAACCCACGAACAAAGCTTTCCCAGGCCAAACCCCGGCTGGGGACGGGGGAAGCTAAGGGTAAGACGCCCTCTACTGAGGGCCTGCAGGCTGGGGAGGAAGAGCCTTACCTTTACACGGGATGCAGTTGGGGGCGCCCCCATTGAAAATCATCCACTTGAAGAGCGTGTTGTCATTTACGTCCTCCTCGGTCCACGAGGTGCTCAGGCGGCCAGTGCTGCAGCACTCCTCCTTGCTCAGTTCTGTCTTGTACAGGACCTGACAGCGGCCGTTCTTTGCTTGGCGGAGCCAGCAATTCCCAGCTGCGGGGAGACAGGGGTGGGGAGGTGGGCAAGTGAGCCGGCGGCGCCGGCTGGGTAGGGGGAGGGAGGCAGTGA
>SJYT01046649.1:33621-67851 GCA_006410635.1 Cephalophus harveyi
CCCCCCTTTGAAAGTGGGCATGAATCACAAAGCCCCGCGGCCGCCGCACCTGCACTGCGCGCATTCGGTGCAGCAGGCTGGTAAAAACGGGTGACCTCGCCGCTGCTTTTCGCTTTATAATTACCGTCCCGAGGACGACAGAGGAGGGGCGCGGGCGGTCCGGGCGGGGTGGGGTGGGGGTGCGGGCTTTTGCTCACTTCAGACGGCTCTGGGGGCTCCACATCCTTCTTAATCTTTCCAGATTTATTCTTCCTCTCTCTTCCCTCTTCTCTTTTTCCCTCCCATCCGCCCCCCCCTTCTCTTTTCTCTTTCCCTCCCTCTCCCCCGACTCTGCTCCCAGGCTCCCCGCTTTTCCCTCCCCTCTTTCTTTTCCCGTCTTCCTTTCTCTCTTCCCTCCAATGCAGCATTAATGTAGAGTTGTTTAGTGCCCTCTAATGGCAGACAATATTAACAATTAATAGCAAACTGTCCCCTTTGCAGGAGCCGACACTCCATGGCAGAGTTCCAAAGTTGAATTTATTTCTTCTTTATTCAGGCGGATGGATATAGTGCTTATATAGTAATGTACTGGAGGGAAAGTTTGTTTTCTCCCTTTCAAGTCCTCTTTCCCAGGGAAAACTTGGTTGAAAGAAAGAGGAAACCTAACAATTATTTTTACTCAACTATTTTTTTTAATCAGGGAGGGGTATGGGTATAGATTTGTATTTTAATAGCAGCAAGAGATACAGCTTCTGTTTTATCAAAGTTTATCAAATGTGTATCTAGGGTTTGAAAATAAATTCGATATTCAAAATATATAAATGATCTTAGATGGTTGGATCTCATGGCAGTGCTACCAATAGCCATTAAACATTTTAAGACCCAAATGTAATTACATGATTTTATATTGTCTCCTGTTTAAGTATATTTCTTGGTCCTGAATCGTCTGTAGCCTCTGGAAGCTGAAATTTTTCACTTTTGGGCCATGCAAGCCATTTAAATTCCCTCCTGCTTGTGAAGTCATCTTGCCTAGAGGGCTGTGGGATCATATTTTAATGCATTGTTTATTTTCTCAATACTTTTGGGAAGATCGTTTTAAAGACCACAATTTCCTCTTATTTTATAACCATATAGCAGTGAAAATAGTGATGTAACTTGAATGTTCTCATTATAATTTAACTTATTCATTCACTATACATGTGCACCCAGAATATATTGACATAAAAAGAGCATACCCAGTATGACTTTCGGGGGTAGTCTATGTACCCTGGGTTGGGAAGATCCCCTGGAGAAGGAAATGGCAATCCACTCCAGGACTATTGCCTGGAAAATCCCATGGACAGAGGAGCCTGGTAGGCTACAGCCCATGGGGTCGCAGAGAGTTGGATACAACTGAGCGACTTCACTTCACTTCTATGTGGCTAAATTAAAATTAGAATAAAAGTAATTTTGAGGGTTTAAAGATATTTGGATTTTTGAATTTTTGGTTTATTCAGATAGTTTGTGTATATAGAAACAACTCATATCACAAGACCTTTCTGAATTAGCTTAATCCAAGGTATGACCACACAATTCCAGTATGATGGGTAAAAAGAAAAAATTCTGTTCCTATTTTAATCTTTCTTTTAAAAAAAAATTTTTATTTATTTCTGGCTATGCTGGATCTTCGTTGCTGTGTTTGGGCTTTCTCAAGTGTCTGGCTTTCTCATTGCAGCCGGTTCTGTTGTTTCAGAGCATAGGCTCTAGGTGAGTGGACTTCAGTAGCTGTGTGTGGCACTTAGGCTCAGTAGTTGCGGTACCCAGGCTTAGGTGCCCCAAGGCATGTGGGATCTTCCCCAACCAGGGATCAAATCTGTGTCCCTTGTATTGGCAGGCAGATCCTTAACCACTGGACCACCAGGGAAGTCCCCTACTTTATTCTTTGTCTACATAGTGCCAAGTGCTCAGACCAGTCATTTGACTAAATTCACCACATTGACCAGTTACTTTGGCATCATGTGATTGTCTAGGCCAAAACAGACACAGTTGCTTTTATTGTAAAAAATGCCTCCACTCACAGGAGTAATCAAGCGTACCAGAGGAGTACCAGAGGCAGACCCACTGCAGGATTACTTCTTGCCGAAAAGAAGGTAGCTCTGCCGGTCAGGGTTGAGGTCATAGGCAAACACACTGTGGAAAACATAAGTGCTGTGTTGCTTTGCCTTTGTGAATAAGCAGTTTGGTGTTTGTTTAGTGATACAAGCTCATCCTGTTTTTCAGCTGCACCTTGGATAGTATTGATCTGTTTGGGAGAATGTCTGCCCCGAATCGGCACAGATCAGTCATCAAGATTCTTGTTGGCCTGGCGTTATTTTCTAGCCAATTGTAGTAAATGAGACACAGGTCAATATGGTCTCATTCGGGCCTCCTGTGAGCATCAGCAAAAGAGTCGTCCAATTTCTGGGGTATGAAATGGTATCACACCTGTTTGGTGACATCACAGAAAAACAGCTGCTATTTCTTTTACTGTTTTATCTCCTATAAATGTTAAATTTTGGGTTTGTAGATGTCTAAATGTCAAGGGGACATTTTAAAATAAAAGTGCCTTCTTTCATTTTTGTTGTATGCTTCCAAGTTTGACTTCTTATTTTTTTCCCTTTCTGCTCTGCCAAAAAAGTAAATGTAAATTATGAGAAATACAATAGGACCACTTTGTAACTGACTTTCTGGGCAGTGCACAAAAAGACTGCTGTTCTCTGATTGTTTTTTGTCAGCTTCAAAAGCTATCTTCCTTCTGAAGTTTATAAATTTAAAATATTAGAGTTTAGCAAATAATTCAATCTAGCTCCCAAGATACTTATTTTAAATCCTATGAAATGGTCGTTTGAACCAGACTGACCTGGTTAAATTTTAGTCCCTAAAAAAGGAATATGGAAGGGGTATGTGAGGTTACATAGGGAAAATTTGGAAGTCATGGAGTAGCTTTTGTTCTTTGCTTTAAAATTAAATGTCGCACTTTTTTTTGAAGTTAGGTATTTTCCCAAATGATATTAAGATTTCAAATGCAAATACTCAATCTTGATTAAACAGGAGAATTTAAGCACTTGAGAAATAGACTGAAGTGATATTAAAATCAGATTTTATTCTTCTGGGTACAAAACCGGTTACTTAATGTGTCATAGTCTTTGGTGTTGTGTAACATCATAGGCTAGATGAGGATTGGGGGTAGTGGTAATAGTTCTGTATTGGCTGAATTGTTGCAGAACTAAAAAGTTAAGAAATGTGAGTACATAAAAGCAATGTTTATTCAAGATGTCCAAACCATCAGTTAACTTTTTAAAAATGTCATTAGAATATATACTTTTAAAATACGGTATTGAGAAAACAAACAATTCTTACCTGAATTTTTCTCTTTCCAATGTTGCTTTTATGTTATAAAGTCAGCGTTTTATAACAGCCTTTTCTTTTTGATACTACTTGTTTCTAATACTTTATTCTTTATAATCTCCTTCAATTTCAGAATATTTTGTGTTTCTACAAGTCACCTATGCTACATGGCACATAGTCACATAAATCAGTCATAGAAGCGTGTTCAAGTTTAACACAACTAAGTCTTTAAAACAGACCTTAGTAAAGCATTAAAATTATGCCTTAAGGTAGGAATGTTATATAGGATTAATACAAACTAAATAGTTTATGTATTTTAGTTCACTTTGACAATACAAATGATTCATATATTGTATATGACTGAAAATACCAGCATGTGACCTGATTCTATTTATGATTTCCCCTGAATGGAAAGTGTGAGGAGAGCAAATCAGTACTTGTTGTTCTGTATCCGGACTTTGTGACTGAAACAATGTGTCAATCAAAGTAAGAGCCACCTTTGGATTATACATTGGTTGAATGTGAACTGATTTGCTGTAGTTACTTCTGTGTATTTTGGTTTTAATTACCTTCTTTTAGCTTTCCATAGAGTAGCAGTGGTTTGCACATTTACTAATTAGTTCTTTTCTGAGTGTTTTGCTAATCAGTATTGCAGTTAGTAGTTGATATAATCACTGATCATTGATGTTGTCATCTGTATTTTTTTTTGACATAAATCTTGTTTCATTTCTGATGTCTATTTTGCCCCAAATGTGAAATACTGTTTTTGACAGGTCTAAGGTTCACAACCAGTCCATCCTAAAGGAAATCAGTCCTGAACTTTCTTTGGAAGGACAGATGTTGAAGCTAAAACTCCAATACTTTGGCCACCTGATGCAAAGAGCTGACTCATTTGAAAAGACCCTGATACTGGGGACGATGGAAGGCAGGAGGAGAAGGGGACGACAGAGGATGAGATGGTTGGATGGCATTGCCGACTTGATGGACATGAATTTGAGTGGACTCCGGGAGTTGGTGATGGACAGGGAGGCCTGGCGTGCTGCAGTCCATGGGGTCGCAAGGAGTAGGACATGACTGAGCGACTGAACTGAACTGAAAGTTCACAAGACACTTAGATGTGACTTTATATATCCTATTGCATCCTTTATAGACTTTTAATTAATCATCTTTCTTTGAAGAAGAATTCGTTCCAAACCTATTTTGCACTTTGCATCTCCTAAGTTTGGATCTATCTTTGGGTTTTCTGCTTTGTTCTAGTCATTTATTTGTTGATCCTATGTCAGTCTCAGAATCTTGACTACTATGAGGAAGTCAGGTAATGTAATTCCTTCAACTTCTTTCTTTTTTAAGATTGCAATTACATTAGATACAATTGAATATTATAGTTGTGTTTTCATATAAATTTTAGAATACATTTGTTCAATTCTATATGTACACGCAAAATGTTTGATGGGATTATGATTTGGATAGATCAATTTAGGGAGAATTGAAATTTTAAAGTAACTATGTGCCACATATAGATAACTTAAAGAAACACAAAGTATTTCTGAAATTGAAGGGGATTATAAGGAATCCAATATTAGAAACAAGTAGTATCAAAAAGAAAGGGCTGTCCATGATTGACTGATCCAAAAGCAACAATGAAAAGAGTCTTCAGGAGATGGGAATGGCAACCCACTCCAGTATTCTTGCCTGGAAAATTCCATAAACAGAACAGCCTGGTGGGCTGCAGTCCATGGGGTTACATGACAGAGCACGCACACGAGGGAGGTGGAAGAAGATGGGTTGGTAGCAATAAACAGAGGTAGAACTAAAAGAAAGAAAAGAGTCTTCAAAACCATGAACATGGTTTATCTTTTCCATTTACTTAGGTTTTAATTGATCTCAACTATGGATGGCTGGATGGCATCACCGACTCGACGGACATGAGTCTGAGTGAACTCCAGGAGCTGGTGATGGAAGGGGAGGCCTGGCATGCTGCGATTCATGGGGTCGCAAACAGTCAGACATGACTGAGTGACTGAACTGAACTGAACTGAACTGATGGTCTGTAGATCCATTTGTATTTTAACAGTTATTGAAAAACCATGCAGAAATAGAATAATAAATACAGTTTCCAGCTCTTCACCTCAAAGGATCTTGATGAGTTATAAAGAATTCCTGGTGCAGGCTTATACATGTCTCCAATACTTTTTAAGGCTGATTACCTGTGGTCAGTTAAAAAGAATGTATTGAATACACTTTCCAGGAGTGGTGTACTAATTCATCAAAACCTCTTGCACACATTTTTTGGGTGTCCATTTTAAACCACAGTCACTCCTTTAAATGAATAATTTTTGTCACTGTGAGATTTATACCCACTGAATATTAAAAATGATCTTTTATTGGTGAGTGTTCTATTGAATATTATTTCATACTTTTCATATGAATAGGTTCCTACTCAAAACAATCCATCATTGGGACTTTCCTGGTGGTTCAGCTGTTAAGACTCCATGCTTCCAATGCAGGGGGCACAAATTCAATCTCTGGTTGGGAAACTGGGTTCCCACATGCTGTGCAGCCAAAACAAAACAAAACAAAACAAAAACATCATAGTGCTTGCATTTTGAGTGGTGGAAACATGCAGTTCCCATTGTGCCAACATTTGGGTGACAGTTACTTTCTGCTGTATACCTTATTGGAGAGCTACATCATCTTTTCATTTGTCTTTGCTTTTCCCAATTCATTCATCCTCCCTGTGGTTTCCTGTCCTCTTATATCTCATTTTCCATCCACCAGAAGGATTAGCACTGTAACCCCAAATTGTACCTTTTGCAGCATATATTGGCTTATTTTCTCATGTAAATGCTACATTCAAGAGTAAACTATACTTTGTATTGTTTATCCAACAGTACTATTAAATATTTAACAATGGGTTGAGGTCAAATGGTGATGACACAACACGTGGAAATACAGAACAGATGATGCATTAGGTGTTGAAATAAATTATTTCAACACATGGTGAGCCTTGCTATTTTTTTGGACTAGAATAGGAATATGTATATTATGAAGACTAGTAGATGAATGACTTAGAGGCAGTTTTGGTCAGTGTGTGCTTAATCTCCCATAAATAGTCATTCTTTTAGCAATATAAAATTGTTAGTATATAGAAGAGATTCATTTATTTGGTTTTTCAATACATTAGTTAAATGATTCTTCTGAACTAGTCCTAGTGTGATTTCTCTGCAAATAAGAATATGAAAGTCATCAACAGGAACCATGTGTTAATGGCTCACATGCTGGGCAGATGGAAACATAGTGTAGAAGAATTATTCAGTTGAGATCATTTTGGCCCCAAGACTTCTTTGCTTTAATAGAAAACATTGATTTGGCCAGCCAGATGACACAACCATCACACTGTCAACATTTTCATCTTTGCCAGAGTACCAGATTTTCTGAAGAAATCTTTAGGCAGTGATTCCTAACTTTTTCTTAATCACAGTCTATCTGAGAAGCTGTTGAAAGATATGAACCATCTCCCCAGAATAGTGCCTAGACACAAACACATATATACCTACACAATATTTTGCATGCATTTTTAGGGAGGCCCTAAGCATTTTGAAATCCATGCATGGAACCTTGTAGGGTTCCATGGACCCAGATCGAGATGCCTAATTTTGAAAGATCCAATTGGTAGATGGTCTGATTATTCTGCCAGTACACTCCAATGTGTCTACTTCCTTTTTAAGGATCATTCAGACTACAGCTAGTGTATCCTCCCTGGAATAATTCCCTGTATTAGTGTGTTTTACAAAAGGAACCAATGTTACCATTAAAACAACTGTTTTGAGAGGGTTCAACACACACCCACACACTGATAATGCATCTATCTATGATTTTTCCTTTAATAAAGCTACCATGTATTAGTGGGCTTCCCCCGTAGCTAAGTTGGTAAAGAATCTGCCTGCAATGCAGGAAATCTGGGTTTGATCCCTGGGTCAGGAAGATCCTCTGGAGAAGGAAATGGCAATCCACTCCCAGTATTTCTTGCCTGGAGAATCCAAAGGACAGAGGAACCTGGCAGGCTACAGTCCATGGGGTCACAAGAGTCGAACACAACTTAATGACTGAGCCACCACCCCCACCATGTATTAGTGTCTATTACATGCCAGGAACTTGAAATATACCATTTCTGTTTTCTTAACTACCTTTCCAGACAGATATTATTATCACCATTTCCAAGATCTCTCCACAAAATTGGACAAAGCTGAGCCAGGAAAACTTTATAGCTCAGCATTTAGGAAGGGATTGTATTTTAGGTACTCCAGGAAGTAATAAGCAAAAGAAACAGCTCCATAATTACTACTATATTCTAAACAACTTAACATACTTTGACAGATAATGGTTTTCTACTTTTATGCATAAAACCTGCTGTTGAGGACTTCCCTGGTGGTTCAGTGGTTAAGAATCTGCCAGCCAAAGAAGGGGATATGGTTTGATACCCGATCCCGGAAGGTGTCAGGGCAACTAAGCCTGTGCACCATAACTACTGAGCCGCTCTTTTTTAGGGCCCATGCTCCATAGCAAGAGAAGCCACCACAACGAGAAGATTGTGCACTATAACGAAAACCCAGTTCAGCCAAAAAAAAAAAAAAAAAAAGATATTTGCAGTTGAGGCAGACAAAATACCCTAGCACAAATAGCCTGAAGTCTTTCTGTGGCTTAGTTTTCAACATAATTTCAACAAATATCCAGTCAATCTTCAGATTCCGTGACAGAGACAGAGCAGCAAGCAAGGCAAATCTAGTTGGTTGCAGCTTTCTTTGAACTTTTGAGATAGCAGAGAAGATAGATATTAAATAAGTTCACATAATAACTGTGATGAGGATGGCCAGGGAAAGTCCTCCTAACAAAGTGACATGCAGCTGAGACCTTACTTTTGAGGAAGAGTTAGTCAGGAGAAGGTGGTACTTGGAGGAGATGGTGAAAGAGTATTTGTAAAGCCCATGCAGCAAGAGAGAAATCATTTGAAGAACCAAAAAATGTTAGTAACAGCCAAAGCATGTGCTTTGAGAGGAAAAGTGAAAATTGAGGAATGGGAGAAGTTGATGGTGCAGATTATATAGGCTCTTATAAAAACCAAGGTTTCACTGGTTTTCCAGAAGAAATCCACTGGAATATTTTAAGTAGGGAGTGGCATGAGTCATTCTTCACTTAGAAATGCTCTCCCTGCCTGAACTGTGGAGATAGATTTGAAAGGCACTAGCACTGGTGAATGTGGAAACAGTGTCAGCCCAAGAAAATGTTCTTGGGCTCCAAAATCACTGCAGATGGTGACTGCAGTTACAAAATTAAAAGATGCTTGCTCTTTGGAAGAGTAGCTATGTCAAACCTAGACAGTGTTTTAAAAAGCAGAGACATCACTTTGCTGACAAAGGCTTGTCTAGTCAAAGCTATGGTTTTTCCAGTAGTCATGTATGGATGTGAGAGTTGGAGTATAAAGAAGGCTGAGTGCCAAAGAATCGATGCTTTCAAACTGTGGTGCTGGAGAAGATTCTTGAGAGTCCCTTGGACGCAAGGAGATCAAACCAGTCCATCCTAAAGGAAAGCAACCTTGAATAAATATAAATAATATTTATATTATTTATAAATAATTTATTTATTGGAAGGACTAATGCTGAAGCTGAAGCTCCAGTACTTTGGCCACCTGATATGAAGAGCTGACTCATTGGAAAAGACTCTGATGCTGGGAAAAACTGAGGGCAGGAGGAGAAGGGGGCAACAGAGGATGAGATGGTTGGATGGCATTACTGACTCAATAGACATGAGTTTGAGAAAACTCAGGGAGTTAGTGATGCACAGAGAAGCCTGGAGTGCTGCAGTTCATGGGGTCACAAAGAGTTGGACACGACTTAGCGACTGAACAGCAACTGCACTGGTGAAAGGCTGTCTTAGGATAGGATGTCATCCCAGGAGCAGAACTGTATCAGGGGCTGACAGTTGGGTTGAAGAGAGGATCGATTTAGAGACAATTAAGAGGTGGAATCAATAGGTTCTGTTGATTGACTGAATGGGGGGTGGTGAGGGTTTCTGGTATCCATAAGTGAGTGGGTGGTGGTATCATTTCCTGAGATAAACAGCAATGGAGAAAGAGCAGGTTTCTGTTTGGGACTAGTCTTAAAGGAGCCTGTGGGATTCAAGAAATTTTGAATGCTCTGAATTGCCAAGGTCATCTTTATGAACAAATCTCTTACGGGTAACACAAGACTGTCTTCCTTTCTGACCCTGAAAAAAGGCAAATCTACTTAGATATGACCAATTACAATCAAGAATACAAAGCACTTTGGGATGAACTAACCAAACAAATGAATGAGAATGGGTGGTAGTTTCATAAACCAATTCCAAGAAAATACATGCTCCCCTTTGCACTTTCTAAGCATTAACTTTAAAGGGTAGCAGCATCTCAATATATAAAACTTGCAATGATGACATGGCAGTTCATGTTATCCATCTTCAGCTACTAAGGATACTTATTCATACACTAAACAGCATTTATTTTGTCAACAGAATTGAGTACAACTGAGTAATAATTGATTGTAATGAGGAAACAAAATAATTGCAATGAGGAAACAAAACCATTAGATGAATGATTGATGGAGAATTGACATTTATGTCAATATGTATATATTCTCACTAATATTTGTGTTTCCAGTCTTGAGGTATAATGAATAATACTGCTGTGAACATACTCATACAAGTTGGTATATGTTATACATTTTCATTTATATTTAATACTTAGGAATACTACATATAAATTTACCTAGAAGTGAAATTACTGGATCATAACTGTATGTTAAACTTTTTGAGATACTACCAAATTGTTTTCCAAACATTACTTTGGAAACTGTTTCTGGCATTTTATACTCCATTAGCAAAGTATGAGTGTTCTAATTTCTCCACATTTTTTGCCAGTTCTTATTATTAACTGACTTTCTGCTTATAACCATCTTAGTAGGTGTGAAGTGGTAGCTCCTCTTCATTGTTTTTCAAAAGTAATAAATTCTACTCCAAGCTAAAATCATTTAAAGAGATTCTGTAATGAGGAAACAAATGACAGCAAGCTGTACATTTCAGGTAAAGAAATACAGATGCACAACAGAGAACTTTGGTACTTGTACATTCAGATGAGGAAAGTATATGATCTGTGAGCGTGCGTGCTCAGTCTTGTCTGACCTTTTGGGACCCCCATGGACTAGAGACCCGCAGGCTTCTCTGTCCATTGAATTTTCTTGGCAAGAATACTGGAGAGGGTTACTATTTCCTACTCCAGGGGAATCTCCTGGACCCAGGGATCGAAACTGCATCTTCCTGCATTGGCAGGAGGATTCTTTTATCACTGAGCTCCTGGAAAGCCCTATATAACCTGCAGCACAATATAAATGATCTAGGAATAAAATGGAGAAGGCGATGGCACCCCACTCCAGTACTCTTGCCTGGAAAATCCCGTGGACGGAGGAGCCTGGTAGGCTGCAGTCCATGGGGTCGCTAGGAGTTGGACATGACTGACCGACTTCATTTTCACTTTTCACTTTCATGCATTGGAGAAGGAACTGGCAACCCACTCCAGTGTTCTTGCCTGGAGAATCCCAGGGATGGGGGAGCCTGGTGGGCTGCTGACTATGGGGTCTCACAGAGTTGGATACAACTGAAGCGACTTAACAGCAGCAGCAGCAGCAGCAGGAATAAAACACATTTCCCAGGTAGAGTGAAAAAGTGTAAGATTTTATAAAAGAAAGCAGTTTCCCATCAACCCAGAAAGACCCAAAAGTCTTGCTAGTAAAGCACTATGTGGAGTTGAGGGAGGAAGGGGAAGAGTAAATTTCCAAAGCTGGTCATTTGATTTTTGTCTATGACATAATTCCTTATGTCCTGCTTCCTTCTATTTATGGCTTTGAGTCATTTTGCAATTCAGTTTTAACATTATATTAATTTTTTATTTTGTGATTTTTAACTTAAATTAAAACAATTTTCATGGTACCATGAAAAACTTGATTTCTTATGTCATTAATAAATCATTTATCTTTCCTTTTCCATGTTTTAAAGGATATGGTTTCAAAACCTTGCTTTTCTATGTTATAAAAGATTTAAAACCCCTTTAAAAAAATGTTTTCTCTTAGAATTTGTTCTTTAGATTTTGGCCTTCTATGTGGAGAAAAGTTCTTTTTTACCAGGCTGGATTTGGAAAAAAGAGGAGAGAATTTACTGAAGCAGAAACACAGTGGAAGGGTAATGGTATGTCTTGGTAACTTAGCAAAACACAAAACATTTTTTTCTTTCCCTGAGTACAAAAGTAATAAAGAACATTTGGAAAATATAGTAAAGGAGAAAATTGAAATCATGTGCTTCCTTACCACCCAGAGATAACAGTTATTAATGCTTTGGTGCATATTCATCGAGATTTTTTTTTTTCCTATTTATAAAAGCAATGACTCAAAGGATCATCAATACCAGTCCATTTGGGCAGGCAGAACCTCGCCAATAAAAATGTAGGTATTCTGGAAATATTTCTCACTTTTCAGGATTTCAGCCAACACACAGAGTCTAGCTCTGGGAAGGAAGGCTAGTAGGAAGCAGATTGAGTTCAAGGTTCTTAGCCTGCAGATTGAGTTTCAAGGAGGGTTCCAGTATGTTTGTTACTGAAGAAGATACAGGGGACTGGATCGAAAAGCTCCTGGACCTGGGGAAACTGACCTGTTGCCAAGCTCTGTAAGAATGGTAGGGTTATGGCTCCTCTGTACCCTGTTTTCCTGTTAGGACTATCTCAGGAAAAGGGGATAGGCTTGGCATCTATCGATGGAGTTCATCAGAGGCTTTCACATTGGGTTCTGAGGAAGAGAAAGGCAGGCAACCAAGGCAAGGACTAACTTTGTACAGGTTGAAAATGAGTCTTATTTCTAATTATATTACACATTTTCTGAAAGAAGTCTTTAAAAACATGTTTTAACGTGGCTTTTTTCTTGGCTCAAGCTACTAGTGGGCTTGGTTGAATATTTAAAGTACCATAGAGCCTGCTCATAGAGTGTATTATGTTAATGTAATGTTTAATAGAAGAAGTGGAAAATTGTATTGTGTTATGGGAAGCAATTAGAGATATTTTAGGAATGTATATTCTTGTTGCCCTTACAGTAGCTAGACAGCTTTTAGCTTTCAGCCAAAGTGGGATTTTTTTTCCCTAGAAAGTTTAGTAAGATACAAGCTATACATTGGTAGAATGTCTGGTCCAATCGTAGGTGTTCAATAAATATTAAACACTAACGGCAATTGTGAAGTTTCCTATGCTATGTTTGTCTCAGAAAGGACTGCTTCAGCAGAGCCACAGATTAAGGATAGCCTGGGACTGCAAGAAAGAGAGACATAGAAACTTTGCCCACAGCCCAATCCCACACATCAATGTGTCAGAACAAAAAGATCAGTATATGGTGGTAACTGCTGCGGTCCTCCCAGCATACTGAGCTGCCTTTTCTTGCTTTTATGAATAAGGAGTTGAATCAGCCTGTGATAAGGCAACTGAAAAGTGCTGGCATTTTGAAAAGGATAACCTGTGAGTATGGTCTTGGGTTTTACTTACATATTTACATTTCCCCAGGTCTAGCTGCAACTTGAGAAGAAGCTGGGAATAAGGAGATAAGTATTCTTTGGCCCGAATGAAGGGCAGAAGTCAGTCTCCCCTCTGATCTGCAGTCTGGATTTCAAATCTGTGAGCCGAATCTCTAATATGAGGGACGAGTACAGATTGTGCAACAAAGGGCCGCTGTGTGCATCTGACATGAGAAGTTTGTTCTGTGTGTCATAGTGTAGTTTTCATCTTGATAGACTAGCACAATCTGGGTGAAGTGACAGAGGAGGAGGATCTGGGGAAAGGAGAAATGCCCAGGTAGCCGAACAATGAAAGCTTACATGCTACACAGACAGAAAGGAAAATAACACAGATGGCTTAGTGAAACTACTCACTGGAGAGTGGAGGAAATGAGAAAGCAGAGTGGGGATTTCAGGAAGAATAACATTTGTGAAGGCTGAATAGAATCAAGGGGATCAGAACTGTATACTGGAAAAGTGATGTGGCATCCAGTAATACGTCTATTACCCACAGCACCATCACCATCGATCATCTTTAGTTTATGATGAGAATTAAGACTCAAGAGAGGCCTGTTTTGAACTGTGTCTATACTTCACATTATTTATTTTTGTCGTTGGTATTAGGAGAAGCTGCTGCTGATAGCAATGGCACCCCACTCCAGTACTCTTGCCTGGAAAATCCCATGGACAGAGGAGCCTGGTGGGCTGTAGTCCATGACGTTGCTGAGGGTTGGACACGACTGAGCGACTTCACTTTCACTTTTCACTGTCATGCATTGGAGAAGGAAATGGCAACCCACTCCAGTGTTCTTGGCTGGAGAATCCCAGGGATGGGGGAGCCTGGTGGGCTTCTGTCTATGGGGTCGCACAGAGTCGGACACGACTGAAGCAACTTAGCAGCAACAGTAGCAGCTGCTGATAGCATTCCTATTCATGTGTGTGAGTGGGGCTCAAGGCTTACCAATTAATGATGCACAGTTCAATTTTGTCTAAGTACACAGGTAGACAGGCTGTCTGTCACCATTGGTGGCTTTCCCTCTTCACCTCTGGGGCTGCACAAAATCTCAATTAACTAAGAGCTTCTCTAGGTTTAAAGAATACAGCAGCAATCCATTGACTGCTATGGTTTCACAGAGTCAGAGGATATGCCACATGGCTAACTGTTGAGCTTTAACACATCCTTCCCACTTTTCTTTTGTTGACCCCGCTTCTAATCAGGACCTTTTAGCTTGGGTGGGTGCAGCTGCTATGGTTTAGTGCACATGTCTAGGGGCAGAGATTCTATGAGTAGAACTTAGATGCTGATGGAGTGACTATACTTTGGATCTTTGTTTTTGGCACTCTTGAGTTTCCACTGATATTAATTATGGCCCATGGGTGATTCTGTGGGGTCTCTGAAGGAAGCAGGTGGAAGTCCAAGTGACTGTTGTTCTTCCTTTGGAGAGATGCTTGCAGTGCAGAGATTTACTTTGGCTGACTGCCTGATACCTTATCTTGGTCCTTTTGGGGTGATGTCCACCAGAAGAGAGCTTTTTTGAATTGATTTTTTAAAAGGCTGCCCATGCATCCCTGAACAGCAAGTTGCCTAGGAGGTGGCATTTGCATTTAGTTCTTCGCAATGGATTTCTATGAGGACGACCACACCACCACAGGCTTTGGATATCATTTTTGCATTGAAATGATTTTGCATCATCTAGGACAGAATTCCATGGAATCATGTGTATTTTTTAATGCTTTGGGTTTAGAAGTACAGTCAATGAATATATAGAAGCTCCTGAATGATTGCACCAATGTTGTGTGATCCTGCCTTCTGTGCTGGCTTGATTTTTAAGAGGATGCTGGGCATAGTCTGATTCTGGCTTTAAGAATCACGGTTTTGTCTAGCACACTGCACAAATAGATGTACCCAAAATTCAACTGGTGGTGAAGAGCAGATTTCATAACTTTAGTAAAGTCTGCCACCAAATCTAACAGGCTGGCTTCATCATTATTTTGGGAGTTCAGAGAAATTTTCTTGTCAAGATACCTACTTGTTAAGACTCTGGTGTAAGAATCTGAGTTAGGCTAACTATATTGAACCAATAATATCAAAGAAGTGGAAATGAAGTGAGTCAGGATTAAGTTCAAATTCAGGGATTAAGTTCTGTGCTTTTTGAGGATCATCTCTGATACCACAGAATTTGACCCTGTTGCTTCACTGTGGAAAAAAGCCTGTCTGTAGACAGATGTGACATTTGGACACTTGTTTTCATTTCCATATTCCACATTCTGCTTATCAAGATTACTCTTTTCCAAATAGGTTTATATGGCTTAGTTAAAATAAAAATAAAAGAGATGAAGTATAGATATATACTTCCTATATAGATACAGGAAGATTTCTGTTATTTACTGAGTAGAGTGGTCGATATAAAATGATTCGTGGGTGCAAAAGATTAAAGAAAGTATACATTTAATATACAAAGCATTTACTGTGTGTAGAAATGTCTTATGCATTATGAAGTAAATTGAAATATTGGGGGATTAAAGAGAGATTTGCCTTTTTACTTTAAGGTATTTAAATTTTTGTAATTAATATATTAATTTTGCCAAGAAAAAAATACATCTGTTTATTGGTCGAGTTTGGACACTTTGAGAAACCCATCCCTCTCTAAAAAGAAATAGCGTTTTTATGAATGTTTCAGTGCCTTAGGATAAAAAATGTATTCAGATAGACTCTTAGTCAGATGTGAGGATTCTGAGTATCAGGCTTCAGCAATCCTCAGAGATAAAATCGAAGAGAATAAACATTAAGAGTTTAATTATTTGAATAATGAATGAAGGTTTCCCATACTCATATATATGGGGCTATTCACTTTATTATATTATATTCACAGCTATTGTGGCTGATGTTTTTGACACACAAGGGAACAAAAGACAAGATATATGAGACCTAATTTCTTAAAGATTGTCTAATTAAGGTAGAGCGTGGTGACCTGAACAGCAATGGACTAATCCCAAAGCAACCTAAAAACCAAGTTAATGCTCATATAGTACACATGGTATACATAATTTCTAAAGGAATTCGAGACAGGAAAATATTTTGTGTGGATATGTTTAGCTGATTACAATTGCTATGTTTTCAAGAAAGAATAATCTGAAATGAATAAATCTAATTCAAAAAATAAGTATAAAGGTGACTATAACACATAGTGTTTCTTAGAAGATAATAATATTTATAATCTTTATAGATAAAATGCTACAGGAGGATGCAGTAATCAGTTATTAACATTTTCTGAAGATGTCAGAGACGTGGTTGTAGTATATGGAAAAGACCTCAAAAGAGAATATTTCATTACAAGAAGAACTGGATAGATAGACATCCCAGGTAAAAGCAGAAGAAATAGCACAAATATAGAGAAACATATAGGATTGTGAAGGGCTTCTCTGGTGGTTCAGCAGTAAAATAATCCACCTGCCAATGCAGGAGACTGCCGGGTCTGTCCTTGGGATGGGAAGATCCCCTGGAGAAGGAAATGACAACCCACTCCAGGATTCTTGCCTGGGAAATCTCATGGACAGAGGATCCTGGCAAGCGGTAGTCCATGGGGTCACAAAAGAGTCTGACGGGAGTTAGTGACTAAACAAGAATAACAACAACCAGGACAACAGCATTTTGAGGCAGCTACTGTAACCCACGAGTCTGGAAAAATTAAATTGTGCAAGTGCTAGAATGACGTATGCTCCCTGGTGGCTCAGGCGGTAACAATCTGCCTGCAAAGCAGGAGACCCCAGGTTTGATCCCTGAGTTGGGAAGATGCCCTAGAAAGGGAAATGGCAACGCACTCCAGTATTCTTGCCTGGAGAACCCCATGGACAGAGGAGCCTGGCGGGCTACAGTTCATGCGGTCACAAAGAATCGTACACGATTGAGCGACTAACACACACTAGAATGACGTTCTATTAAAGCATTCAAACTTGATCCTGTAAACAACGTAGAGACATTAAGGCCATAAGGCATGACTAGCTCTGTAACTGTTACTATGAAATATATGAAAACAAAATGTAATTCATTAATTAAAACAACCTGTTCCGCCGGCGCAGGTGCAGTCCCGCCTCAGGGCAGGGGATGAGGGTGCAGCCACTTTCCCTTCCGCAGGGGCCGCTGGGAGGGGCTCTAAGGTGGACTTTCAAGCCCCGGGAACTGAGGGGACTGTGACCCTGGAAAGCATACTCACCTTCTCTAAAGACTGTGAACACAAGTTTTCAAGCATTGTTCAAATTTCGCCCCAATTGTAAGAGAACACGCCTCCCCAGGACCGTGAGCGGTCCTGGTGCTTTAACCACTTGAAGCGTGCTTGCGAAGCTCAAGGAGAGAGCTGAACGCCATTCCTGAAAACTTCTTCCAAGAAAGTGAAATGTACCAGCTCTGTCACCTCTCCCCCGTCAACCATCTTCTCAAACAGTCACAATTCAGGTCCGAAAATACCTCAAATCCTTGTGAGAGACTCACAGCGTCCTGGTGCGCGCCTGTCTTCCAAAGCCGCCTGCCCAGGACCCAGCGCAGCCCTCGGACACGGAAGTGGAGCGCGCACCGCCATGCTTGAGGCCTGGCCCACCCGGACGATGCTGCCACACCAAAGGGGGCGCCACTGGAAGCTGGGGTCCCTCCAGACCACAGACGACCAGGGCATTCTCTATAAAGGTACCCTGTACACACACGGCAGGTGCTGCTCTGGGCGGGGCCATCTTCGAGCCAGGGCAAGGCGAGGGGGACCCCTTTCTGAGAATGAGGATGAAAGCCAGGTCCAGTTGCAGACTCGCCTCTCACAGGCTATTAGCTGCAAACCTACTTACCGGGACTAGGCAGGTAGAGTAAATGAGTGCTGGAGTCTGCACGGTAAGTTGCTTCAGTCGTGTCTGATTCTTTGTGATACTATGGACTACACCCCGCCAGGCTCCTCTGTCCATGGGATTCTCCAGGCAAGAATACTGGAGTGGCTTGCCATACCTTCCTCCAGGGAATCTTCCCGACCCAGGGATGGAACCCACCTCTCATTATGTTTCCTGCATTGTCAGGTGGGTTCTTTACCACTAGCACCACCTGGGAAGCTGGAGTGGTGGGAACCATGGCCAAATGGAGAGCATGTGCCTGTGTAAAGAGGGCACTCTTCTCTTCTGCTTACTGTTGTCATGTGGGAGTGCAGGCCCCAGTGTGGCAGATTGATACGGTGCCTTGTTGTAGCCACCCTGCAGAGATAGGATGGACCCCTGTGTGGGTGTCCGACTCATTGGGACCTCATGGACTGTAGCCTGCCAGGCTTCTCTGTCCATGGGATTCTCCAGGCAGGAATACTGGAATGGGTTGCCCCCTTTTTCTTCAGGGGATCTTCCTGACCCAGGGATGAAACCCATCTCTCCTGCCCTGGCAGTTGGATTCCCCCACCCCACTCCAAATTTGGTTTGAATGTCAAGACTGATGATGTCACACACACACACACACACACACACACACACACACCAAGAAGTTATGAAATTTTTATTGCTTATGTAATTGAGGTCTCTCTGGAGAGCAGGTCTGAAATGCCTTGAAATGAGGGAAGGAGCCTGGCTTGGTTTTTATTGTGGTTACGGGCTGGGGAAAGGGTTCCTGCACATGGGCTAGGGCCTCACCTAGTTTGAATCTTCCACAGGCACCAAAGGAAGGAGCACTCAGGCTTTCCTATCGGCTTGCCCATATGGGTGGGTGGGGGAAAGGGAGGGCCAGGCTTAAAAGCTATCTGTAGTTAGACATAAAGAAATGGAATCACTTTATTGCAATGAAGAAAATAATAACTGTGCTGGAAGTTTTAGTATTAATCATACCTAAGGCAATGGCACCCCACTCCAGTACTCTTGCCTGGAAAATCCCATGGATGGAGGAGCCTGGTCGGCTATAGTCCATGAGGATGCTAAGAGTCGGACATGACTGAGCAACTTCCCTTTCACTTTTCACTTTCCTGCACTGGAGAAGGAAATGGCAACCCACTCCAGTGTTCCTGCCTGGAGAATCCCAGGGATGGGGGAGCCTGGTAGGAGGCTGTCTGTGGGGTCGCACAGAGTCGGACATGACTGAAGCAACTTAGCAGCAGCAGCAACATTGAGTGCTTACTCAAGTCCAAGCCCTGTTCTAAGCATTTTATTTTTTAGCAATTTTTCAATTGAGATAAAATTCATATACCATGAAATGCACTGTTTTAAAGTACTTAATTCAGTGAGTTTTCAATTATTCAGTTTTGTGTAACTGTCACCACTATCTAATTACAGAACATTTCCATCATCTTCAAAAGAAGCCCAGTGACTTTTAGCGGTTATTTCCTATTCTCCTTTCTCCCTAGCCTGGGCAACCACTAATCTATTTTCTGTCTCCATTGGCCAGTTCTAAACTTTTCATATAAATGGAATCATACAATAAAAACAAGAAACCTCTAACAGTTCAGATAGAAAGTGTATGTAATAAGTTCATAGCTTCTCAGTGAAGGTGAAGGTGAAGGTGAAGTCGCTCAGTCGTGTCCGACTCTTTGCGACCCCGTGGACTGTAACCTACTAGGCTTCTCCATCCATGGGATTCTCCAGGCAAGAATACTGGACTGGATTGCCATTTCCTTCTCCAGGGGATCTTCCCAACCCAGGGATCGAACCCGGGTCTCCCACGTTGGAGGCAGGCGCTTTAACCTCTGAGCCACCAGGGAAGCTTCTCAGTAGGTGCTGTTAACATTTCAGGCATGTCTATTTAATCACACAACATATGATTATGACCAGAAGACATTATAATGCATACAGCCTTTGACACACCAAACCCTTTACTATATAATGCTAAACAATAAAATTGAAAAATTAAATAATAGTTTTGTTTACAGTTACAACTTTTTGCTAAATGTTGTATAAAAAAAGAAAACTCCCAAAGCAGTAACAACAACAACAAAAAACGCATAAGAAGCATAATGCTTCAGTTGTGTCTGACTCTTTGGATTTTAGCCTGCTAGTCTCCTCTGTCTATGGGATTCTCTAGGCAAGAATACTGGAGTGGGTTGCCATGCCCTTCTCCAGGGGATCTTCCCAATCCAAGGATCAAACCCGTATCTCTTTTGTCTCCTGCTTTGTCAGGCGGGTTCTTTACTTCTTGCACCACCTGGAAAGCCCAAGAAATTCACCAATTTTACTTAAAAGCTTTTGTTGGCTTCCCACTACTATTATTACTACTGCTACAAGCAATTGCTACTTACCTTTTATTGAGTGCCTGCTATGGGCCAGATTGTTTTGTTCTGTTTTAGAAGTTATTAGAAATTTTTTATTCTGGAAAGAACATGAGATTTACCCTTTTAATGAATTTTAAAGTGTATTTAAGAGGAGGTGGCAAGAATACACAGAAAAACTATACAGAAATATCTTAATGACCCAAAAAACCACAGTGGTGTGATCACTCACCTAGAGCCAGACATCCTGGAGTGTGAAGTCAAGTGGGCCTTAGGAAGCATCACTACGAACAAAGCTAGTGGAGGTGATGGAATTCCAGCTGAGTTATTTCAAATGCCAAAATATGATGCTGTGAAAGTGATGCACTCAGTGTGGTGGCAAATTTGGAAAACTCACCAGTGGCCACAGGACCAGAAAAGTTCAGTTTTCATTCCATTCCCAAAGAAAGGCAATGCCGAAGAATGTTCAAATTACCAGACAATTGCACTCATCTCACACTCTAGTACAGTAATGCTCAAAATTCTCCAAGCTAGGCTTCAACATTATGTGAATAAGAATGTCCAGATGTTCAAGCTGGATTTAGAAAAGGCAGAGGAACCAGAGATCAAATTGCCAACATTTATTGGATCATAGAAAAAGCAAGAGAATTCCAGAAGAACATGTGCTTCTGCTTCATTGACTACACTAAAGCCTTTGACTCTGTGGATCACAACAAACTGGAAAATTCTTAAAGAGATGGGAATACCAGACTACCTTACCTGCCTCCTGAGAAATCTGTATGCAGGTCAAGAACAGTTAGAACCGGACAAGGAACAACAGACTAGTCCCAAATTGGGAAAAGAGTATGCCAAGGCTGTATGTTGTCACCTTACTTATTTAACTTCTATGCAGAGTGCATCATACGAATTGCTGGGCTAGATGAAGCACAAGCTCAAATCTAGATTGCTGGGAGAAATATCAATAATCTTAGATATGCATATGACACCACCCTTATGGCAGAAAGCAAAGAGGAACTAAAGATCCTCTTGATGAGGGTGAAAGAGGAGAGAGAAAAAGCTGGCTTAAAACTCAGCATTCAAAAAATGAAGATCATTGGATCTGGTCCTATCACTTCATGGCAAATAGATGGGGAAACAATGGAAACAGTGACAGCCTTTATCTTCTTGGGCTCCAAAATCACTTCAGATGGTGACTGCAGCCATGAAATTAAAAGACGCTTGCTCCTTGGAAGAAAAGCTGTGACAAACCTAGACAGCGTAGTAAAAACCAGAGATATTTCTTTGCTGACAAAAGTCTGTCTAGTCAAAGCTATGGTTTTTCCAGTAATCATGTTTGAGTTGGACCATAAAGAAAGCTGAGCGCTGAAGAATTGATGCTTTTGAACTGTGGTATTGAAGAAGACTCTTGAGAGTTCCTTGGCCAGCAAGAAGATGAAGCCAGTCCATCCTAAAGGAGATCAGTCCTGGGTGTTCATTGGAAGGACTGATGCTGAAGCTGAAACTCCAGTACTTTGGCCACCTCATGCAAAGAACTGACTCATTTGAAAAGACCCTGATGCTGGGAAGGATTGAAGGCAGGAGGAGAAGGGGACGACAGAGGATGAGACGGCTGGATAACATCACCGCTTTGATCGACATGAATTTGAGCAAGCTGTGGGAGTTGGTGATGGACAGGGAAGCCTGGCATACTGGAATCCATGGGGTTGCAAAGAGTCGGACACAACTGAGCGACTGAACTGAACTGAACTGAAAGAGTTTATTACTGCTGACTGTAGGTATAGTGTTGTAGAGTAGATCTCTAGAGCTTGTTCATCTTGTCTGACTGAAACTCTATGCCCATTGATTAGTCAACTTCCTGTATCCCCCTCACCCTTACCCCTGATAATCACTATTCTGCCCTTTGGTTTTATGACTTTTGCTATTTTGAAATACCTCGTATAGTTGGAATCATATTAATTTTTTGAGGAACTTCTGTACTGTTTTTCATGGCAGCTGCACCATTTTATGTTACCATGAATATGGTGTAAGGGCTCCAATTTCTCCACATGATTACCAACACTTATATGTATGTATGTTATTTATTTAATTATGTAATAGTCATCCTAACAGGTATGAGGTGATATCTCCTATGGTTTTGATTTGCAATTTCCAGATGAGTAGTGATATTGAACATTATCATATACCTATGGGTTATCTGTGTATCTTTGGAGAAATATCTATGCAAGATTTTAGGCCTACAATGTGATAAAACTTTTCTCCTAATTTTTCTTTTAGGAGACTTACAGTTTTGGGTTTACATTTAAGTCTTGATTTTGAGTTGATTTTTTGTGTATGGCGTAAGACAAGCATCCAATTTCAGTCTTTTGCATGTGGATATTCCGTTTTCCCAACACCATTTGTTGAACAGATTGTTCTTTTGCCATTGTCTATTCTTGCCTTCCTTATTGACTATCAGTTGACAATGTATATGTGAATTTATTTCTGAGATCTCTCTATTTTGTTCCATTGGTTATATGTCTCTCTTTATGCCAGTACCATTACTGTACTTTATAATATATTTTGAAATTAGGAAGTTTGGTACTTCTAGTTTTCTTGTTCTTTCTCAAGATTGATTTCGCTATTTGTAGTTTTTTGTGGTTCACAGAACTGTAGAAAATTTTTCTGTTTCTTTAAAACATGCCATTGAGATGTGGATGAAGATTGCATTGAATCTGTAGATCACTTTGAATAGTATGGACATTTTGACAGTGTTAAGTGTATATATTATTCTTAATGCTTTACATATAGTAACATTTAAAACTTTTTCTAATTCTAGTTTTTACCTCTTAAATAAACTTTATTTTAGAGTACATTTAGATTAACAGAAAAGTTTGAAAGATAATATAGAAAGTTCCATATACTCTACACTCAATTTCTGCTGTTATTAATATCTTCCTTTAGTATTATGCATTGAAGCTGTATTATACATTATTATTTTTAAATAGTCCATACTTTGTTTGAACTTCCTTAGTTTCTACATAATTTTTTTTGTTTGTTTGCTTGTTCTAGAATTAATCCAGTATTCTGCATTACCGGTAGACTACTTTTTGCTGTGACAGTTTATAGTAGTGTTCTTATTTATCACAGTGATTCTATGTGGTAGGGCTATTATCATTTATTTTTAAAGATGAGGAAAATAAAGCTAGGGTCACACAGAAAAGGGACTCAACTCTGGAAATCTGGGTCAGAGTCCTCACTCTCAACCACTGTACTGAATTGCTTCTAACATACTGGCTACTCAGTGAAAGGTAAACAAATGCACCACTGTGAACTTGGATTATGGTCTGAGGCAGCCTGTGGTAAATGCTCTAGAGCCCGTATTCAGTTCAGTTCAGTCTCTCAGTTGTGTCCGACTCTTTGCGACCCCATGAACTGCAGCACACCAGGCTTCCCTGTCCATCACCAACTCCCAGAGTCGACCTAAACCCATGTCCATTGTGTTGGTGATGCCATCCAACCATCTCATCCTCTGTTGTCCCCTTCTCCTCCTGCCCTCAATCTTTCAAAGCATCAGGGCCTTTTCAAATGAGTCAGCTCTCCGCATCTAGTGGCCAAAGTATTGGAGTTTTCAGCTTCAGCGTCAGTCCCTCCAATGAACACCCAGGATTGATCTCCTTTAGGATGGACTGGTTGGATCTCCTTGCAGTCTAAGGGACTCTCAAGNGCCCAGCGTTTCTCATGATGTACTCTGCATAGAAGTTAAATAAGCAGGGTGACAATATACAGCCTTGATGTGCTCCTTTCCCTATCTCGAACCAGTCTGTTGTTCCATGTCCAGTTCTAACTGTTGCTTCCTGACCTGTATACAGATTTCTGAAGAGGCAGGTCAGGTGGTCTGGTATTCCCATCTCTTTCAGAATTTTCCACAGTTTCTTGTGATCCACACAGTCAAAGGCTTTGGCATAGTCGATAAAGCAGAAATAGATGTTTTTCTGGAACCTCTTGCTTTTTTGATGATCCAGCGAATGTTGGCAATTTGATTTCTGGCTCCTCTGCCTTTTCTAAAATGAGCTTGAACATCTGGAAGTTCACAGTTCATGTACTGGTAAAGCCTGGCTTGGAGAATTTTGAGCATGACTTTACTAGCATGTGAGATGAGTGCAACTGTGTGGTAGTTTGAGCATTCTTTGGCATTACCTTTCTTTGGGATTGGAATGAAAACTGACCTTGGTAAAGGTTATTTGTAGGAGTTTAGTGAAATTTGTATAAGATTTCAACAATGAGGTGAAGATTGAGCTAGGCCCTGAGAACTTTATAATACTTTATAGTTCTTTTTTCAAATAAATTAGAATCCCTGTCCCAGATCATTTTTATAACACTTCCAAGGATAGATGAATGGTTTTGCCCTGGAGTAAATGACTTGGGGACAAGAAGTTTGGAGTCATGGTTTAAACTTTCAGTGTTTAACCAAAGTCATGTTGTAGAATTTCATTTTACTTCCAACAGGACAAAACATTTTAAAAATGTGGTATTTTTTTAACCTGTGAACATTTAGTCTCAGAGTTAGTTTGATCACATTCCCAAACTCTTTCTCAACCAACTGAAGACAAGGATAGAGTCAATTTTATTTGATGCATTGTGGATTCTTTTACAGCATTCTGGCACATAGGAAATAATGAATAAATATTTGTTGAATGAGTGAATGAACCCTGATTCAATTCAAAGAGATATTAAAGATTGCTTGATTTTTATGTTGGCAGGTAGAGGCTACACAGGGTTTCCCTTATCAAATGAAAATACTATTAACTAGAGAAGCTTAGTGTCTTTCAAGACTTGTACATGTTCAAACTCCCTCAAGTTTGTAAAAAGGGGGAACAGAGATGTCCCAGAGAGTCCTGGCTCTTCCCACCAGGTCCCATAACGAGAACTGTAACTCTCTGAATTTATAAAAATATAATTTTCAGAATGTTCTAGGAGTATGTTTTATTAGTGTTTACAGCTTTTCTAAAAAGTAAAGAGTAGGTCTTAGAACATCGTTTATTTATTTGAAATGAACTCTATTGAGAAATTGTTCTAAAATGACAACCTGTAGCTTTCCTTTGTATTAATTAACTGTGTTCACATGGGACAATGATTAAGGGATTTGTAACTAGTTTTATAAAGAATTGACTTTTTTTAAAAGAAGAAGTGCATTCTGCTTTAGAGGAGAATGTGATATGTATGCCATATATTTGATTTTTGGAGAACTTTCAAATCTGGGACATGGACATGGTACTTATGCCAATGATGGTAAGACTGAAAGTGGATCCTTTGGAATTATAACCCCATTCCTGCTACTCTCTCTTTTCTCCCAACTAATGGGAAATTATGAAGCATCTCTCCCTGCTCCTCCTTCCGTGGGATTCTCCAGGCAAGAATACTGGAGTGGGTTGCCATTTCCTTCTCCAGGGGATCTTCCCGAAGGGATTGAACCCGGGTCTCCCGCATTGCAGGCAGATTGAACCTAGGTCTCCCGCCTTGCAGGCAGACGCTTTAACCTCTGAGCCACCAGGGAAGCCCCTTTATGAAGAGAAAACTAGCCAATTAGAAACAGTTTTGGCAGAGTAAGTCCAACCTTGCAGGAACCTGGAAAACTGCCCTCTAGTGGAGCTTATTGAAATTTAGAACTGGAGGGTTCCAATAGACAAGTGTCTTAGGGTCAAGGGTGATATGAAATTCCATATTGTTTCTCAAATTTCTCAAAAGCATTGATGGGAATGGCAGTTTAGAATGGAAAGACTAAAGGTTAAATGTGACCTATCAAATATGCGTTTATTATTTTATTAATCTTTCTTTTTGGTTATTCGGTTATGTTAGTAAGGCCTGTGTTTTCAAGGTAATTATAAATGCATTAAAAAGATCTTATAAGCCAAAGTAAACTGAAAAAATAAAAATTAAAGAGTATAGGCAGAATAGTTAAACCTATGAAAAATAGAGGTGTGGTCATTTACTTTGTGGTGACTGGTTTTGATGTTTGATTTTGACTGTGACTTTGAGGGAAAAGTCACCATCTTTAAATTTTAAAAATTCCGTTTTCTGTATAAATTTCTGTGCTAATTCTGTATAAATTATTACATTTTCTGTATAAACTCTAAGCTACCTTCTGTGTAGGTAGCTTGGAAATAGTCAGATGTTCTGTGAATTTATCCTGATGTTCAAGGCAAGTATGTACTGGTCATAAGGATCCAAGGATCCTCACCTTGTGTGTAGGAGAATAGTTATCTCTTAGGGTTTGATTGAGTCCTGTTTATAGGATGAATGATGTTTAATGAAAGAGCACCAAATAAGAACTTTTGCATTTTAAATATCCATTATCTAGCCAGCATTCTGCCATTGGAGTTACATATCTTCATTTCTAAATGCTTCCAGTCAGGAGTTCTTTGTTAAAACCTAGGCTGTTATTAATGAATACTTTACCAATAAACAACATAATGCAGTATTTCTCCATTGGGCCATTTGCATCAGAATCACCTTGAGGGTCTTTTAAAAACACTGATTTAAGGACCCCACTCTAGACCACTTTGGACAGAATCACTGGGTGGGGAAGACGGGTGAGCCAGGGTAAATCTTATACCCAGTGAAGTTCTAGAATCAGGAAAATAAGTTGAAAGTCCTCAGAGATCAAAACTCTTTAGAATACAGGGTAGGCATCTGAGGAGGAGAAAAGTGAAAGAAAGAAAGTGAAGTTGCTCAGTCGTGTCCGACTCTTTGCGACCCCATGGACTGCAGCCTACCATACTCCTCCATCCATGGGATTTTCAAAGCAAGAATACTGGAGTGGGGTGCCATTTCCTTCTCCAGGAGATCTTCCCAACCCAGGGATCAAACCCAGGTTTCCCGCATTGTAGGCAGATGCTTTACCATCTGAGCCACCAGGGAATATGCCAAAGCGAAGGAGAGAGCAGAGATGGGCTGAATGCGAGACTCCAGATCTGAGCTTTGGTCTCTTCATTATTCTGCCCAGGGCCACTCCCTAGAAGAGTTAGAGTTGCAGTGGTCAGTGGCTCTGTGACTAAACTCATTCATCAGGAAAATGGGAAACATGAAAACCTTTTGAAAAAGGCAGTACTAGCCCACAAGAAAGCCTGAAATACAGAGAATTCTGAGATCAACTCTCTCAACTGAGCCACTCGGGATACGGGCTTTGTATTAGTGCTGGTCCCAGTGACATGTGGTGCAGATCCAGATATGTCCTGGGTCTTGTGATCACAGTCTTCTTTTGAAAACAGTTGCTGACAATCTGTCACTCCTTTGTGTTAGAGCTCAGTCTGTTTGAAAATGCTGGGTATCAGCTGCTGTTGCTGTAGGTCCATTTCTATTTTCCAGCAGGTGGGTGTGTCTGTTTCTTTCCTTTCATCTCCATCCAGGCTTTCTTCTTTCAGACACTTTCCGGTTTGTCAAGCCAAGTATGCCTGTCATGTTGGAACCCAGCCCTGGGACACTCACCAACTTCTCTTTGTGTTAGTATCTCCCTTGACTATGTTTCCACTTTTTCTTCTCTTCGTAAAGCCCAGCCGTCCCTTCACATGCTCACCTGTATGTCCTGTTCTCTTTATTGTGGGGCCTCAGAAACTGCCAGTTAACCTTGTAGTTTCACCTTTTCTGTAGTTTTGCTTCATCTAGACTTGCCTTGTGCTTTTCCTCTGGGTCATTGTGGCCTATCCTTATTTCTTCTTCCCATTATTTTCTATATCAAGTCATACTAAGTTCTTCAGTAGCTTCCCTGAACAGAAATATTAGGGTTCAGTAGAAAGAGAATGGCTTTCAGACTCAGACTAGGATTGGAATCCTCTCTTTGCTACTTATTGGTAGCTCTGAAAACAATAATTTTCTCATAGAATTCTGAAAATTTAATTAGATTATGTAGAAATATGCCAAGCACAGCAGCCATAACAACAAATGTTCAATTTATGATAGCTATTATTATTCTGTATTAAATTTTTTTTACTGAAGTGTAGTTGACTTACAGTATTTCAGGTGTACAGCAAAGTGATTCAGTTATATATATGTACCTGTACATACACATATATATTCTTTTTCAGATTCTTTTCCGAGTGGGTTTTTATAAAATATTGAATATGTTCCCTGTGCTGTACAAGTAGCTTACATATTCATATTATTTTTGTATGAAAGCTTTCCATACTACTGTAGCCCACAGTGCTGTTTCTTCCTTGAGGTTTGTATAGATTTTCTTGGATTTGGGGTTCCAGGAGAAGTAGGAGAGTAGAATATACAGCCTTTAACCATGACCCAAGAATAAAAGGGTTCATGAGCAGTAGGAAGCTATCATTTGCCTACTTATAGGTAGAGTTTTCTCTTAGAACCTGCCCTAGGTTTTCTTTGCCTGAGAGTTCAAGCTGTTCTTTCTTTAATTAAGCACAAGCCATTCCCGGAAGTGCTTGCTGGTGGGCACATGTTTTCTTCCTGTTAATTAACAGGCTTTAACTCAAAGCTTTAGAGTTCCAACTGGACCTGTCCAGTGGGATCATGGAGCTCCTACCATGTTATGGGTTTTTGTTGTGTCCTGGCTCTGGTGCCAACGTAATTCTCCAGCCTCCTAATATGCTTTCCCATTGCTGTTAATTTCTTTTATTCTGCATAAGACCTCTCTAGATTGAGGGAGCCTATAGACAACCATGTTCCTGGCTCCTTAATCTCTGAGACTCCCAGGAAGGAGCTTCTGGTACCGTCTACTCATCCTTTCCTTTTGAATTTACAAACTATAAAGTGAATGTGAATACCTTATACTTAGAAATCTCTGGTTGGTTTCACCCTACAACCCATAGTCTTTTGCATATGTTCTAACCTAGAGGTTCTCAACATGTTACCATATGGGGGAGATTTTTCCTTGAAATTCTGTGTCCTACTCTGTTTATTGGGGAGGAGGATGTCCACTTACACTCTCTCTGTTAAGATTTACTGTGGAGAACCTCTAATAACCTTTAAAAATATTGAGAAGGAGCATAGATTCATTAAAATTCTTAAATAGAATGGAAAAAAAAATTCCCTTTTTTCCCCTCCAGCTTTATTGAGATAAAATTGACATACAACATTGTACTAGGTTAAGGTGTACTATGGGGCTTCCCTGGTGGCTCAGAGGTTAAAGCGTCTGCCTCCAATGTGGGAGACCCAGGTTCGATCCCTGGGTCGGGAAGATCCCCTGGAGAAGGAAATGGCAATCCACTCCAGTATTCTTGCCTGGAGAATCCCATGGATGGAGAAGCCTAGTAGGTTACAGTCCATGGGATCACAAAGAGTCGGACACGATTGAGCGACTTCACCTTCAAGGTGTACTATGATGATTTGATACACATATATATTGTGAAATGATTGCCAAATACTGTTAGTTAACATCTCCATTGCCTCCCATAGAACTTTTTTTTTTTTTTTAATTGCATGTGTGGTAAGAACGTTCAAGATCTATTTTCTTAGCAACTTTCAGGTATATAATATGGTCATCCTTTGATATCTGTGGGGGATTGATTCCAGGACCCTCTACGAATACCAAAATCCATGGAATGCACAAGTCTCCTAGTTGGCTCTCTGTTTTCAAGGTTCTTCATTCTTGGATTCATTTACCATGGGTCATGTAGTACTATATTTATGGAAAAAAATCTATGTCTAAGTAAGTGGGGATCTGTGCAATTCAAACTAATATTGTTCAAGAGTCAGCTGTACAGTATTGTTAACTACAGTCACCATGCTGTGACCAGAGTTTCTCTGTTTTCTACATCCTTGCCAATACTTATTGCAAGAATGTTTTTGGCAATAGTCATTCTCACAGGTGTGAGGTGATACTTCTTTATGGTTTTGATTTGCAGTTCCCTGATGATGAATGATATTGAGCATTTTTTGTATACCTGTTGGCCATTTGTATATCTTCTTTGGAAAAATGTCTATTCAGATCTCTGCCCATTTTTTAATCAGATTTTTTTTTTTTTTTGCTGTTGAATTGTGTGGATTATTTATATATTTTAGACAGTAACTTATCAGATAGATGACTTGCACATAATTTCTCCCCTTCTGTAGTCTGTCTTTTCATTTTATTGATTGTTTCTTTTGCTAATCAGAAAATGTTAAAGTTGAAATGTAGTTGATTTATCATGTTAGTTTCAGGTGTACAACACAGTGATTCAATATTTTTTATAGCTTATACTCCATTTAAAGTTATTAAAAATAATGACTTTATTTTCCTGTCTGTACTATATATACTTGATGCTTATTTATTTTATACATATTAGTTTGTATCTCTTACTCCTCTATGCTTGTCTTGCCACAAAGCTCCCTTCACCTTTTTTTGCTCTGCCAGATTCTATTCATCCATTCTCGGACTATGCTTCCCTTAAATCTTCCTTTTATGTCATCTTGGCCATCATTGGCATTTCTGTCCCTGTGTTTCTAGCTACTGTTCCAAACTCTGCTTCTCCTTAGGATCCTCAAAAACTTATTGTTTATGCTTTTTTAATGCAGATCACGTACTGTTTATTGTTGGGCTTTTGTTGTTGTTGTTAGTAAGATTGTATGCTTCTTGAAGGCACAGCCCCTTGTACCCTCTATAGAAGGTTTAATGATTTCCAAAAAACAGCTGCTTGATAAAAATTTATTGACTGGTTATTGACTTTTTCTTTAATTATATTTCACAATTTTCCTGCTTGCCAAGTCCTGCTTCTAGCCAACATGGGATTATGTGTGGCACCTGAGGACAAAGATGGCATGGAGAACTAAAAATCTAGAGATGATCGTATAAGCTCACTTAGAACAAAGGGTTTAATTATTCCCCTATCAACTGAGCCTTTTATCCGAGCTGAGTTGCCATAAGCAACAAATTAGTGAGTTTCATTCACTCTGCTTGCTTTGGCTACTGCAAATAGCATAAGAAGCACAAGTCAGAGTGAAGGGGAAGCAGAGGATCTGCACAGGACAGGTACCTTTTGTCTGATTATGTTGGCCAAAGAGTGACATGTGTTAAGTGTGTCACTGAACAAGTGTTTGACGTTTCTGTGTGGGGAAATAAGCATCTGACAGCTTGTTTCATGATAAACTAGAACCAGTCTGGGAATGATACTTTCTGATGTCAATTTTACTTATTCATAAAACAAAAGACTAAGTGGTGCTGTCCCTCCGGATGGAGTTAGCCAAGTGTCAGTGGAGGGGGATAGAGATGAAAAAGGCGATGCGGAATTACAGTATGTTTTTCTACTGCTGCCAAATAAGGGGCCCTTTCTCCTCCCTCCTGTACCCTCAATACTTCCTACTCCTCAAGGGTCAATAGCCAGGAGAAATTGGTGACCTGTGGTAAAGACTGTTGGTGTGCTGAAAGGTTATTCTTTCTACCTTCTAGAAACTTCTTGCATTTCTTTGCATCTCCATCATCACCTCCATAGCAGGGTTTATAGTCAAAATGCTTTATAACTAGTATGATACAGGGTACTGACCTATGAGGATGGAGGCTGGCTGGTTATGAATAACCAAAGTAGTCATACTGGTCCTTCTTTGGAATCTAAGATCCAGTTGCCTCTGGCCTGGGCTAGGTGGACCCTCTGGTATACCCTAATCCGCTGCACAATAGCCAGAGTGATGTTTTTCAAGTGCAAACTGTATTTGTTCTCCTTCCTCCCTCCATTTCTTAAAACCCTTATGGCACTCCATGGCTCTTAAAGGGAACTCCTTTCACTTGGCCTTTTAAGCCTCACATAATTTGTCCCCTATCTCTCTGTAATGTAATTGATAGCCTTTTTCTTACACAAAACTGTAAGCTCAGTGAGAGTAGGGACTATATTTATCTTTTCCCTGCAGCTTTTTCCCCAGTGACTACTTGGTATAGTGTCTGACAGTGCGGGAGCTCATTAAATATTCTTTAAATAAATAACAACTTCAAGTTTTCCAAAGTGTATCTTCATATCCAGTCCAGGATTTTTATTGTATATACATGTGAGTGTGTTTTTAATAAACAATTTCATAGAAGGTACTTGTTCATATTTCTTAAATTGTTGAGCAGCATCAGCATTCTCCTAATGGTGGATGTCAGGCATCTGGGAGCTATTGGATATGAGACTGCCCTCTTTACCCTGCCTCCTCCTCCCCACTGTCTAAATAGTCATGTGGCACTATAGTTCTGTTTCCCAAATGATTCTCCCAAGTGATCTTGCCTCTCCAGCTCCTGGCTATGCCTTGGTCCATGACTCATCATTTCTTGCAGTTGCTTCTAACCTGGTTTTTCTACTTTCTCTCTTACTCTCCTCGGTCCATCTTTTGCAGAGCTGCTAGGGGAAACTGTAAAACTCTACTGTCTATTGGTTGATTCTCCCCTTGGAACAATCAAACATAGCTACTGTCTGTGTATCCCAGAACCTACCACACTCTCATATTTCTTTACCATAGTTGGGGTTCCCCTTCTATTGCTCACCTCTACCCATATCCACCAGACAAACTCCTATTTGTTTTTTAGAACTTAATTTAAGGCCCATTTTTGGGGGGGGGGTGGTAAGGAGGGGGAAGACACTTTGATTACTTTCCATCCCCTAGAAGAATTTATAGTTCTTTCATTTCCATCTTCTACCATATTACTAATTACATTATTTATATTTCCTTATCTTTCTCCAGCTAGTCTATAAATTTGACATCATATGACATTTGTTTTAGTCATCATTGTCCATCCAGAGAATAGAAAAGTATATGTTAAGTGGTAAGCAGGCATTCCATAATGTTTGTTGACTAAGAAAATGTTTTCTTGGAATGTGAGATCCAAGAAAATATGGTATGTATTTAATCTTGTCAAAAATTTTGAGATCTTAAGAAATCATAATATATTAATTTTGTTATATTTTAAATTTTATTTAAATTTTATTCAATATCCTTTGTTTAAATGGAATTCAATTGTGAACTGACCTCTTACAAAGCTTGTTATCATCTGTGATAATTAAATTGTATACCTTGCATGATATACACACAGCTATTGCAAATCTAAGCAGTGAAAAATTTCCTTGATTCTTTCTGGCTTCAATTTATGATGGACTTTGGCATAGTCTGGTAATGTAAGCATTGAATGCAAATTCTTTCCTGGAATTTGCTGAATTTTCTTCCTATTGATGAGGATAGATATTTTAGCAATTTATTTTCAAGCCTGATTTTCCAGCCATTTCTTTTTCCCCAGGACACCTATTTTTATTTCCATATGTTAGTGGTTCTCCTCTTTTTAAAAATACTTTACTGGAATATAGTTGATTTATAGTGTTGTGTTAGTTTTAGTTGTTCAGTAAAGTGAATATATCCACTCTTTTTTATATTCTTTTCCCATATAGGTCATTACAGAATATTGAGTAAAGTTCTCTGAGCTATACTGTAGATCCTTATTAGTTATCTGTTTTATATATAATAGTGTGTATATGTCACTCCCAATCTCACAATTTATCCCTACCCTGCGTTCCTCCCTGGTAGCTTTAAGTTTGTTTTCTGTCTGTTTCTCTGTTTCTGTTTTGTAAATATGTTCATTTGTACCATTTTTTTTTTTTAGATTTTACATGTAAGCATTATCATATATTTGTGTTTCTTTGACTGACTTCACTCAGTATGACAATACCTCTTTGTTATTCTTAAGCATAAAGTTAATATTAACTACTTCCTTTGACAGCAGACCCTGGTTAGAGCTCTCTGGGGTACGAGGATTCCAGTGGAGGGTTTTCCAACATGAGACTACTAGGGATTGGTCTTGTCAGAGCACAGATATTTATTAAGCACCTGTTCTGTGCCCAACTCTTCAATAAGGTATAATTCCTTCTATTCACCACTGTATTTCCAATGCCTAATAAGGCAGCGGTGGCTGGTGCAATAAACCGCAGGCGGTGGCAGCAGCCGGCGCACTAAAGCACTGCTGAGAGCTACCCCACGTCCAAGGTCAGGGGCAGTGGCCTAGAGTGCCAGGCTGCAACGGCACAGGAACAGCCGAGAGGAGCTACCCCGCGTCCGAGGTCAGGGGAGGCGGCTGAGAGGAGCCACCACGCGTCTGAGGCCAGGGGCTGCGCCCGAGAGGAGCCACCCTGCG
>SJYT01046652.1:0-26545 GCA_006410635.1 Cephalophus harveyi
CTCTTCCTTGAGTGTAAGTACAAGAAGAAACAAATGTAACTTCAGATATTAAGTAGACCTTCTGTTTCAATTAGCCTATAGATCTTAGTATAAAAATGAAGACCAATCATGGAAAATACAAACTGAGGTTTCCCATGAGGCTTGAAGATCAGAGGACATTGCAAGGAGAGGCTGGTGAAGGTGAGATCTGTCAGATGCAAATTTCTCAAGGACCACCCCACTCTCCTTTCCTTCAGCACTCTTTTCTTAGGTTCTTTCTTGGTTCCTCGTTCTTTCTGCCTCCCTGACAATCCCAGCTGCCGTCAAGACCAGAGTCAGATTCTCCTCTGCTTTCTTCACAACCTGCATTTGACTCTTGATATTTCCCAAAGTAGCCTGTTTCCTGCAGTGGGGCCGTGAGAGACCCAGGCCCATTCCTGTACTCATCTATGACCTCTATGGACACTGCTTGGGCTTTATGAGGGTTGGTATGCAGACCCTCACCCACCCTTAGGTTGGTCCAGGGATTCCCCTGAAGTACGTGGTGCAACTGTTGTGAAGGCATTTGTAAAATCCAAAGGACGTAGACGTTCTCCTTCACCCGGAGTCCCTGCAGTCTCTTGTTCCCCAAGGTCTCCTCCCATTGGCTGCCCCTGAACTCGCTGTCAGCCGAGGTATATCCTAGTCACTGACCCCTGCAAACAATCTTAATAAAATAATACTTTATGGGATCAGATTTTATATTACGTTAACAGAAAATTCTCATTTGAATAGGTATCATGTCTTACTTGAGTGTAACTACAAGAAGACACAAATGTAACTTCAAATATTAAGTAGACTTTCTGTTTCAATTAGCCTATAGATCTTAGTATAAAAATGAAGACCAATCATGGGAAATACAAACTGAGGTTTCCCACGAGGCTTGAAGATCAGAGGACATTGCAAGGAGAGGCTAGTGAAGGTGAGATCTGTCAGATGCAAATTTCTCAAGGACCACCCCACTCTCCTTTCCTTCAGCACTCTTTTCTTAGGGTCTTTCTTGGTTCCTCGTTCTCTCTGCCTCTCTGACAATCCCAGCTGCCGTCAAGGCCAGAGTCAGATTCTCCTCTGATTTCTTCACAACCTGCATTTGACTCTTGATATTTCCCAAAGTAGCCTGTTTCCTGCAGAGGGGCCGTGAGAGACCCAGGCCCATTCCTGTACTCATCTATGACCTCTATGGACACTGCTTGGGCTTTATGAGGATTGGCATGCAGACCCTCACCCACCCTTAGGTTGGTCCAGGGATTCCCCTGAAGTACGGGGTGCAACTGTTGTGAAGGTATTTGTAAAATCCAAAGGACGTAGACATTCTCCTTCACCCGGAGTCCCTGCAGTCTCTCGTTCCCCAAGGTCTCCTCCCATTGGCTGCCCCTGAACTCGCTGTCAGCCGAGGTATATCCTAGTCACTGACCCCTGCAATAGGCAGCTGGTCAGTCTCACAGGGTGTCTAGAGCTGATGCTGGTTTTCTGCTTGGCCTGCTTCACATTCTCACTGTTTCCTCTGTGAAGTTGGGCATCATTTTTGAGCTTTCTTTGTAAAATTAAAATGTGAAATTTGAATAAAATGGAGGCTAAAGACTACCATACATGAGGAAGGTCTCAACTAATTTGAATGCTCTATCCTGCTCTGTCCCTCGAAAAATGTCTCTCAAATTGTAGTCTCCAAAGACAGAAAGGTGAAGGTCATTATCCAGTGCCAAATCCAGACCAATTTATGTAATACATTTTTCAAATACTAAACCTTTACCTCGGAGAAGGCAGTGGCACCCCACTCCAGTACTCTTGCCTGGAAAATCCCATGGACGGAGGAGCCTGGAGGGCTGCAGTCCATGGGGTTGCTGAGGGTCGGACACAACTGAGTGACTTCACTTCCACTTTTCTCTTTCATGCATTGGAGAAGGAAATGGCACCCCACTCCAGTGTTCTTGCCTGGAGAATCCCAGGGACGGGGGAGCCTGGTGGGCTGCCGTCTGTGGGGTCGCACAGAGTCGGACACGACTGAAGTGACTTAGCAGCAGCAGTAGCAAACCTTTACCTCCTGAAAGAGTTAAAATCCATCCGCTAACTACACTTACACAAGGTGTCATCTTTTTAGTGATACACAGCAATAAACTAGCAACAGCAGCTTAGGAGTCTAAATCCTTTCTTTGATAAAATTCATTTGTGATTCTAGTTACATTGATCCATTTCAGACATAAACATGATCATTTCACCATAACTTTTCACACATATCTAAAAATTTATTATAGGAATTGACTCGCAGGGTTATAAGATAGAGGAGTCCCAGAGACGGCCATCTCCAAGCAGGAGAAGCAGAAAAGCTGGTGGCATAATTGAGTCCAAGTCTGAAGTCCTGAGAACCAGAAGTTCTGATGTCCCAGGGCAGGAAGAGATGGATGTCCCAGCTCAGAAAGTGAGGGTGGATTGACCTTCCTTCACTTTGGTTTCTATTCCTGCCTTCAGGAGACTGGAAAACACGTGCTCACATCAGTGAGGGGGCATTCTTACTTCATCTACAAGAATCAGATGCTAGTCTCTGCCAGAAACACCCTCAAGAGTACACCCAGAAGCAGTGCTTAGCCACCCTCTGGCAAGCCTTAGCCCAGGCGAGTCGACAAGTAAGATTAACTCTCATGCATGGACAGTGATTCCTCCAGCTCTTTTCTTTTATCTCAAGACTGTTTTGACTATTCAGTGTCTTTTTTGTTTTCAATTTTTCAAAATTATTAATCCTAGTTCTGTGAAAAATGTCATTGGTTTTTTAATGAATAATTTTATTTATCTTCATATGTTCTTTTTTAAAATTATTTTTTTACAGAGTATAATTAATTTACAAAGTACTTTTAGTTTCAGCTGTACAGCAAATCAGTTATTCACATACATATGTACACTCTTTTTTTAGATACTTTTCCTGTATAGGTCATTAAAGAGTCCCCTATGCTATAGTGTAGGTTCTTATTAGTTATCTATTTTATAGATAGTAGTTTGTGTCAATCCATCTCCCAGTGTATCCCTCTCCTCTTTATCCACTTGGTAATTATAAGTTGCTTTTCTACATTTGTGACTCTATGGAAATAGAGCCATGGTATTTTGATAGGGGTGGCCTTGAATCTGTAGATTGCCTTAAGTAGGATGTTCATTTTAACATACTTAACAATTTAATCAACTGTATTAATTCTTCCAATCCATGAACACAAAATATCTTCCCATCTCTTTGTGTCTTCCTCAATTCCTTTATCAATGTCATACTTTTTTGACTGTAGTTTTTTCTCCTCCTCTGATAGGATTATTCCCAGGAATTTTACATTGTCTTTTCCTGCCAGTGTTGACTTCTGGACTTCTGGACCCATGGTTCTGGGTCCATGAATGGGAAAGTGAAAGTCGCTCAGTCGTGTCTGACTCCTTGTGACCCCATGGACTATACAGTCCATGGCATTCTCCAGGCCAGAATACTGGAGTGGGTAGCCATTCCCTTCTCCAGGGGATCTTCCTAACCCAGGGACCGAAGCCAGGTCTCCCACATTGCAGGCCTGAGGCCCATCATCTCAGATGAGGCCCAGCTGACACCCTCATTCATGTTACCAATGTGTCCTAAAGGAGCTGATGGACCTGAACCCAGAGCTTGTGGTCCTTGGGATGGCTATGTTCTTACCACTAACTTGAGAAGTGTTTTTGTCATGGGTGTGAAACCTTCAAAGCTTCTTGCTGGGAGCTTTAAAAGATGAGGCACGAGATGAGCGGTGTGAGGGTGCAGAAGGAGATGCCACCAGATTATAGTGGGTGGACATGCATGCACACAGCCTGACAGTTAAAATATTGAAATGAGTAGTAAACAGGCACCCCAAAATCCACCCAAAGATTGGAGCTAACGTGTTTCCATCTGGCAGTTTGAACATTATTCTCTGGACACACCTTGTAAAATCAAGTGCAAGATGGAGATCTTGACTCTTCTGAGTCGAATAAATGTTTAACTTTTTGTAATAAGGTCATCAGAATTTTGATAGGATTGAATGGAACCTATAGGTCACTTTGGTTAGTATTGTCATTTAGCAGCATCAATTTTCCAATCCATGACATGGAATGTCTTTTCATTAATCATGTCTCCTGTAACTTTTTTTAGCAGTGGTTTGTAATTTTCAGAGTACAAGTCTTTTGCCTCATTGGTTATGTTTATTCCTAAGAATTTTATTCCTCTTTGTACTGTTCGCTGTTATTGTACAGAAACACAAGGGACTTTTATGCTGATTTGTATCTTGCAACTTTGCCAAATTCACTTATTATTGTCTCTGAAAGTGAATGTGTGTGTGTTTGTGTATTTTGTGTGGGTATGTTAACATGTGTGTGTAATCTTTAGGAATTTCTATGTACAAGTTCATGTCATGTTCAAACAGAGATAACTTTATTTCTTCCTTCCCTATGTGGACGCCTTGGTATTTCTTTTTCTTGCCTAATTGCTCTGGCTAGGAATTCCTGTCCTATTTGATTCAGTTCAGTTCAGTCCAGTTCAGTTCAGTTGCTCAGTCGTGTCTGACTCTTTGCGACCCCATGAATTGCAGCATGCCAGGCCTCCCTCTCCATCACCAGCTCCCGGAGTTCACTCAGATTCATGTCCATCAAGTCGGTGATGCCATCTAGCCATCTCATCCTCTGTTGTCCCCTTCTCCTCCTGCCTCCAATCCCTCCCAGCATCAGAGTCTTTTCCAATGAGTCAACTCTTTGCATGAGGTGGCCAAAGTACTGGAGTTTCAGCTTTAGCATCATTCCTTCCAAAGAAATCCCAGGGTTGATCTCCTTTAGGATGGACTGATTGGATCTCCTTGCAGTCCAAGGGACTCTCAAGAGTCTTCTCCAACACCACAGTTCAAAAGCATCAATTCTTCGGCGCTCAGCCTTCTTCACAGTCCAACTCTCACATCCATACATGACCACAGGAAAAACCATAGCCTTGACTAAAATTAGAAACAGCAAAAGCTAATGTCTTTCTCTTGTTCACAGTCTTATGGAAAATATTTTCAGACTTTATTGAGTGAGATGTCACCTGTGGGTTTTTCATGGCCTGTATCTTATTAGAGTTTCCTTGAATTCCTACTCTTTCACCTTGGTAGTATTTTGCTTAAGACATTTTTATTAGCCTTCATGAAGATATTCATCTGAGGTTTCCTTTTTGTAATGCCTTTGTCTCCCTTTGGTAAAAGGATACTACAGTCCTCATGGAATGAGTTAGAAAGTGTTCCTTCTGCTTCATTTTTGGGAAGCATTTGTAAATGATTATCCTTAACTAATATTTTATGTTTAGTATAATTCAGCACTGAATTCATATGATCCAGGGTTGATCTTTGTTGGATTTTCTGGGTTGCTGATTCAATCTTCTAACTAGTCTATTTAGATTTTCTATTTCTTCATGATTCAGTTTTGGAGGGAGCATATCCATGAATTATTCATACTGTCTGGGTTATCTAATCTGTCCGTGTGCAGCTGGACATAATATTTTTATATAATTATTTCTATTTCTGTCTATTCAGGACTAATGCCCACACATTCATTTCTTATTTTATTTTTTGATCAGGCCACACAGCTTGCAGGCCAGGATTTAATTGGATCACCACAGTGAGAGCACTGAATCCTGGCCAGTGAAGCATCAGGGATTTCCTCATTTATTATTTTAATAGCTTGAGTCTTCTCTATACTTTCTCAGTCAATGGGATTAAAAGTTTGCCCATGTTATTGATCTTTTCCAAGAACCAACTTTTATGGCTTTGAATATTGTTTTTCTCTCCTGAATTATTTATCGCTATTTTAATCTCTGGCATTTCATCTGTTCGATAGATTTTGGTTTTCCCTGTGTGTGTATGTGCATGCACTTGGTTGCTCAGTCATGTCCGACTCTTTGGGACCCCATGGACTGTAGCCCACCAGGCTCCACTGTCCATGGCATTTTCCAAGCAAGAATACTGGAGGGGGTTGCCATTTCCTACTCCAGGGGGTCTTCCTGACCCGTGTCCTGCATTGGCAGATGCTTTAACACAGCACCACATGGAAGGCCTAGTTTTCTCTACTTTTCCTAATTCTTTAAGATGTAAAGTTAGGTTCTTGCTAAGATAGATTTAAAATAACTTTTTGAGTTAAAAAACTGACATCTTGATTACATATGCCATTATCAATAACTGATGTTTATTTTTTACCTAAGTGCTAAAGCATCATTTGACGTTATGCTGCAGCGTCCTAAGACGATTTGAAACCAGCTTATCTGAACCCTGCCAAGTCTATCAGAGCCGTGGTGACACAACAATCGCAAGCTCTGGGCAGGGACGTCAGTCATGGACACGGGGTGACAGGTTTCTCAGTGCCAGGATAAGCTTGTCTCCCCCATACCTCCCCTTCTGCCCCCCAAGCCCTGAAGTTTGACTAACTGTGGTGAAATCAAAGAGGCAAGGGGAAAAGCATGTTTTTCCTCATTGGTTTTCACCAGGATGAAGGGGAACAGGTGCAGCGCCCCAGATAAGAGCCTCCCCGGAGGTCCCTCATGGGGCTGATCTGAAGCAGTGGAGAGGGAAAGCCAGGCTGCTCCGGTCACAGTGACACTGAGAGTGAGGTCTCAGCACTGTGACTCCCCCATACACACCAGCCTTCTGGCTGTAACTGCCCTCGTCTGGCACACCAGCCTGGCACATGCCCTGCAGGGCTTCCACAGGCTGAGACAGAGTGGTAGCAGGCATATGCTGTGCTGTACATGAGGGGACATTTTCCTCCCTGAGAGCAGAGCAGGGGTCAGATGCTGACGCGTCTTCTCCTGAGCTCAGCTTGGATGCAGGACCTGGTCCCTCTGTTGGGCAGCCCCTGCCATGTCATTCTCTCTGATTTATCTTTTCTTGATCTTTCAGCCTTTCTACACTGCATGTGAGCAGGATTTTGATCATTATGTGGATTGCCTGAATCCCAGTGTGTATAGACATGGGGCTCTGGTGGTAGGTGGGGTTTTCCCCCTCCATTCCATGAAATTACAAGCAGATGTACTTCAGCTCTCCTTCCTGAGAAGGCCAAAGCAACTGATATCTTATGAGTAAGTTCTTGTTTATATTTCCATGAGTGTGCTTTATTTCCCTGCAAATAATCTGAGGTGTACACAGAAGAGGCAGAAATGTAGATCAATGGATTCTTGTTCTTTTAAATTATTTATTTTAATTGGAGGCTAATAACTTTACAATATTGTGGTGGCTTTTGCCATACATTGACACGAATCAGCCACGGTGTACATGTGTCCCCCATCCTGATCCCCCCTCCCACATCCCTCCCCATCCCATCCCTCTGGGTTGTCCCAGTGCACCCGCTTTGAGTGCCCTGTTTCATACATTGAACTTGGACTGGTCATCTGTTTCACATACGGTAATATACATGTTTCATTGTTATTCTCTCAAATCATCCCACCTTTGCCTTCTCACACAGAGTCCAAAAGTCTGTTCTTTATATCTGTGTCTCTTTTGCTGTCTTGCATATTGGGTCATCGTTACCATCTTTCTAAATTCCCTGTATATGCATTAAATACTGTATTGGTGTTTTTCTTTCTGACCTACTTCACTCTGTATAATAGGCTCCAGTTTCATCCACCTCATTTAGACTGATGGATTCTGAATATTCTGTCCCTTCTTTGTCCCTCTAATATTTACCTTTTTCCCTCTGAGACAGAGGAGAGAATTGCATCTTTCCTGTTGTATCCACCAGCAGGATACATAAGCTCTGCTCCAGAGGATCTTAGAGTTAACGAGTCTGTTGAAACCCAGCCCCTCCTGCTGCCAAGGTCCTTGACTGAGAAAGACAATCCCTTTGAGACACTGATCCCCTGGCCAAAGGGGACGAAGTGGCTCAGCCTGAATGTTCACTGCTGACAAAGATAGTGCTGAAATGTGCCCCCATGGAAAGATTCTAAGGGACATGTATTCTCCACCCTAAAAAAAGAAGTCCCACCAAATATTAATACTATTAATTTGCTCCCATCAAATATGGGGTGTTCAGCCTAATATTCAGGAAGCAAAGATAGAACAGTAGATACTATGTCAGAAGACAGTGAAACCCTTCATTTTTATCCATATCATTAATTTCTCTGGGAAAAGTGATGAATTTTGCCCCCAAATGTGGACTTTATCTAACTGTGTGGCATGCCTGTCCTTGAGTTAGCATAGCAGTGCTTAACTCAGGGTTTGCATTAAACAGTCTGTGTTCTGTTCATGCTTTGTTGGGTCATAGAATTTCTAACGGTTTTGCAACCTTTATCAATATGCCCATGTCCTCAGAGCAGAAGACGTGTTTAGAACGTGTGTGCCTTGTTATTTTACTAGTTGTATTTAGACCCTGTCTCTTATACACATCTAAAGAATTATCTATGTCTGAATTGAGTAACAGAGAAGAAAAATATTGCTGGATTTTGTTAAAATCAGATACAAAGCCAATCTTAATAAAATAATACTTTATGGGATCAGATTTTATATTACGTTAACAGAAAATTCTCATTTGAATAGGTATCATAAAAAAAAAAAGAAAAAAAAAGAATTTTTAAAAACACTAGTTCCGTTGGCAGCTGCTATGCTACTGGAGAGCTGCTAATTTGAGGGGAGAACTTTAATTTTGTTTTCACTCTTCTGTGTGAGGACTTTTGATAATCTTTGTCCTGTTCAACTTTCTCATTTCATGTTTTTGTTTTTTTCCCCATGGTTTGCTTCTGCGTATTTTACCAAAATATGAGATGGAATGTTTGGTGGAAATTATTTCCGGTGTGCACATTTCCTAGTTTGCTGAAGCTGCTAATTATTTGACCTCTGTTGGGGCTAGGATGGCAGGAAGTGACTATTGAGACTGGAGGTAGCTCTCTGTCTCAGGCACTGTGCAGGAAAAGTCAGAACCTGTTTTGTCTAGGTGGCTAGCACAAGGGAGAGGTGAGTCTTCAGTGATGTCTCAAGGTTGGAGGCTAAACTTTGTACCCTCCCTCCTGTCCTTCAGCCAGAGAAATAAGTGGACATCTCCATTCTAGGCAGAGGAGCAGTAGGCAACATTTACCTGAGGAGCTCAGGAACGTTATTCTAAACTCTCTGATGTGCCACGTGGGTATCCACTATCAACTTCTCTTGTGAACCACTTCCCATACATAGAAATTTATCATGGACATAATTTAATACAAGGAAATATACATTTACATTGTGATTTGCTGTCTAGAAATGTTTCATATAGATATGGGATATTATTTAGCCTTTGGCATTAATTTAATGTAACATTAAATAAGTGATCATTAATTTTTATTAACAAGTTTGGAACATTTCTCTGATTTTGGTGATTGTATATTGTTGGATCAAGACACATGTGCGATCAGACAGCCTTTGCTCTATGTAGACAGTAGTCACAGCTGGGAAACGAGCACTTCACAGTGAAGCCAGCAGAGGGCAGGGGTTCCTTTTTCTTGTTGAACTAGAGATACTTTTCATATCACTTCAATGTAGGGAATAGGTGGCCCTCATTTTCATGTGCATTTCTTGGCTAATTAGAGTCTAAATAGCGTTGTCTGTGTTTTTATACCTTGTATGGGTTTGTCAAAGAGTGTGCTTGTTCATACTCTTTACCTGTAATGGTACTTCTACTGGGGTGCTGGTCTTTTGCTTATTCATTCATAATATTATTTGCATGTTCAGAGCCCTCAGAAGCTTCTTCACACCATCTCCATATGAGTTTAAAGCCCTTCTCTGCCCTTGGCCGGCTTAGGATATAGCCCTATGTTATATGACCATTCTGTCCCATGCTGTCCCCTCTGTTTAGGTGGTCCCTCAAGAATTATCAATATGTTCTGGCTTTTATCTTTGCCATTGAGGAGATCAACAAGAAGCCTCACTTCCTCCCCAAACTGACCTTGGGTTATAATCTCTACAGTGCCTTTGAAAGTTATCACAGCACTCTGGAACATGCCCTGCTTTGGGTCTCTGGAGGGAATCAGACTGTCCCTGACTACAACTGCCAGAGACAGAGGAAATCTCTGGCCATAGTTATAGGAACCGCGTCAGCATTTTCAGCCGAGACTGAACCCCTTCTGGAGCTGTCCAAAATTCCATAGGTGAGAGAGTCTGATTTTTGGTGAGAGACAGTCTGCTCTTCCCCTATGCCTTTCCCTCTCATCCCATCAAAAGACAAGGTGGAAGCTGTGTGTATGCATGGCTCAGAGTTGTAAGCACATCCCAGAGACTTCCTCAGATTGTGAGATTGTTCCTTTGGTTGGGAAGTAGGAAGAAAGTGACAGGCATGAGCAGTCAGCACTTTGAAACCCAAGTTCACGCTCAGGGTCAAGGCATGAATCTCACAGTTAAGGGGGCATGGAGTGACAATGGCTCATAGCTCTTTACATCATAGGAAATGTTTCAAGGACAGGGAACTCCCTCACCCAAGGGCAGGAAGCTCCCAGGTAACAGCCAGAAGCCAGTGTCTTGGAGACATGGTGATATGAAGCCTGGTTCTCTCCTCTCAGTTTTGACAATACTGAAGAATCATCCCAGCTCCAGAGGACTGACAGTCAGTTGTAACCGTTCTGTTGTTCAGCTGTTCTAAACCACACAGAGTTCAGAAGGTCAGTTTCTCTCCCCATTTCTGCCTTGCTACATCCCACTGGCATATATGGAGGATGCTGCCATACATCTTCTACTCGGGTCTCTCCATCTCAGATCTCTTTCCAAGGATTAATCTGACCAGTGGCAAGCAAGAGACATTACTTATGAACACAACAGCGTAATATAGGAGATTTCTATTCTGGAATGTTTTTTCAAGAAAATCTGAGACAATAGGGCATTGTAATCTCTAGAATAACAGGTAATGCTGTGGTAATACATTGAATCCATCATGAAGACATTAATGAGACAAGATTTATTTATTCTCAGCATTTACATGAAACCCTGATTNACACAACAGCATAATATAGGAGATTTCTATTCTGGAATGTTTTTTCAAGAAAATCTGAGACAATAGGGCATTGTAATCTCTAGAATAACAGGTAATGCTGTGGTAATACATTGAATCCATCATGAAGACATTAATGAGACAAGATTTATTTATTCTCAGCATTTACATGAAACCCTGATTGCAAGGTAGAAGGAATTTCTTCTTCACAAGCCACACAGGGCAAGGTTGATGGAGACACTGCAGTCTTCTGGGTACACGATCTGAAAATCATGCTTTCTTCAAATACCATCAAAGGAGATTAAAATCTCACAGAGATCTTCACATCGTCTTTTATTTTTTGTAACCTGAATTGTCTGAAGAAACCACGTGTCTTTTCTAAAAGTGAGAAGTCTAGAAAACAGTCTTCTGTGTGCCAGAATGAAATGAAAACTGTGAAATGTCCACTGAGATCTCTTTCTTTTCTCCTCGTCACAGAGAGAATCAGCTCACTCTCTGCCCAAGAAAGATAGCCTCAAGCCCACGAAACTCAGAATCATATTTTTCTTTTCTTACTCAGGTGGCATATGGTTCTTTTGACTCTTCACTGAGTGAGAAAGACCAGTTTCCATCTGTTTATCAGCTGGCCAGGGAGGACAGCTATCTTGTCCACGGTATGATTAGGGTGTTGCTGCATTTTGACTGGACATGGGTGGCTCTGGTTTTGTCTGAAGATGGGGAAAAGGAGCAGTTTGTCTTGGACCTGGAAGCAGAGATGGTAAAGAATGGTGTATGTGTTTACTAAAAAGCTTTCTAGCACTAGGGAATTGTATATATTAAGTAAGATACATTCTGTGATCATACCCATAATTTCATCTGGAAATGTGTATATAATACATGATGATGCAAGATGTTTCATTTCTGTGGACAGAATAGCAGTGTATGGATTATGGTAGCAAGGGGAGATTTTCTTTTAAATGAGGCATACCAAGTACTGCACTCTTTCTATGGAAGTCTCTCCTTTTCACACCAGAAGAGGGAAATCCCAGGTTTTAAACACTTTCTCAAGATAGTTAATCCTTCCCAATACCCAAAAAACTTTTACTTCAGGAGTGTGTGGCATCAAATTTTTGGATGTTCACTGACTGGATCACTGTGAAAAAACTGGAGACTGCCCACTCAGTTCTTCTTTAGAGTTTATGCATAAAATTACGGATATGATGAGGTTGTCTCAGTCCACTTATTTCACCTATAATGCTGTGTATGCAGTGGCCCAGGCCCTCCATGAAATACTTTTGGTGAAAACAGAAATGGAATCTTCAGGAGATGCATGCTTCTTCCCTGGAAGGTAAACGTCCTTCAGATGCAGGTCATGAACAGACAAGGAAAGGCTATCTGGTTGTATTTTATTGAGGTGCAGCATCAGGGCTGTATTTCTGTCTCAAGTCTACAAGATTCGGCAAATTGGATGCAGAGTTCTTTCACACTGGTTCTATATGTATCTATAATTTCTGGAGAAAGATATGGCAACCCACTCCAGTATTCTTTCCTGGAGAATCCCATGGATGGAGGAGCCTGGTGGGCTACAGTCCATGGGGTCACAAAGAGTCTGACACTACTGAGCGACTAGGTCTATTTAAAGAATTCTACCATGGAGTGGTCTTTACTTTCTAATTATTTGTATTAGAATGCATGCTGGAAAAAATTCCTTGTTTAGGGTGTAATATAGTAAAATATCCAAAGGAGACTTAACAAAACATATGAAAGACATAAAGTTGTAAAATTCTATATGTTTCCTTAAAGTGTACTTAATTTCACAAAGTATTGACACAACTATCATAACAGAATCCAACCCTTTCATCTATGGTGGTATATATGCTGTTGTTCAAATAGTCCTTGAAATGATTGTTGTGATAAAGAGAAATGAAGCCTGCCTGATATTCTATAGACTCTGGAAAATGAATTATTTTTAGATATAACTGTTTCTATGAAAGCTGAAAACAATTTAAAATGTGAGAACACTGATGTTTATAAACTTAACATAAGTTACATAATTTAGTAGTGAATTCACTGGATTTTAATGCAGGCTTTTATGAATCTATGAATCCATTTCAGAATATATTTAGAAATTTCTGTCCTCATACACAAGAGACAAATACATATTTTCAAGTTGTTGATAAAATAAAATAATCAGATCCAATAAAGCACCTATCCTTTTAATAGCTTTTAATATATATTTAAAGGAAACATGCCACAATCTTGGTATCCAAAGTACAGTTTCCAACAGGCAGAATTCTTAATAAAGAGTAAAAAGACACAGCTCAATTTTGGTATAAACTTTAAAGATATTTTAATTTACACTGGTATCATTTGTTAGTTTCTTGCTCAAAAGTGATCTATTAGATAATATCCCACATTCTTCATATAGGTTACTAGTACCAGAAGGAGTTCTATGAAACTTATTCTAAAAAAAAATTGTAATTGTTTGTTTTGACCTACCTGGTGGTTATCTGATGGACTAATATAAGATTTCCTTTATTTCCTGTATCTTTGAAACTTCCTAGGGCCGAGGTGGTAACCTGAAGTGTGTTTGTTGAATATATAAAGGTAAATGAATTAGCTTTACCTGGGGTCAGATATTACAGTTGGGAAACACTATATAAAACTTCTATAGCATTGGAGGATGGGCTGGGGAAAGAGATGCTTTGGATAATAAAGACTTTAAAAAGCTCCCAGATAACTGACACTTGGTTAATAATTGGAAAGAAACTCTTGAGAACACCCTGAGCCCCATTTCTGACTGATGTTCAGGTCTCAATCAAGTGGAAGTGAAGACTAAGCTAGAGCTGTAAACTGCCAGATGGAATGTTCACGGTTTGCTCTAAAACACAAGAGAGCATACCTATAGAGACAGATAAATAGTTCTTTGGTTTTCTATTTTTTCTTTGTTTTTGGTATAAAAATAAGTTGATGTGTCATTACTAGCTGCCCACTAGGCGACTGGAACAAAGACTTCAGTAACCATATATGAGAAAGAATGTGGAATATACAAGACTGGCTCAGACAACATGCCAAACTAAATAACAACAAGTGTTACCATCAGCAGCAACTATAATTGCTGGGTAGTGGGGAGAATCTGATTTTTGTAGTTTTTCCTTTAGAATTTGGACAAATACTCTGAATATCAAGTTTTTATCAAAAATACAGAAACAAGGAAGAATGGCTTATACTTGTTGCTCAGTCACTCAGTTGTGTCTGACTCTTTGAAACCCCATGGACTGTAGGATGCCAGGCTTCCATATCCTTCACTGTCTCCCAGAGTTTGCTCAGACTCACGTCCATTGAGTCCGTGATGCCATCCAACCATCTCATCCTCTGTCACCCTCTTCTCCTCTTGCCCTCAATCTTTTCCAGCACCAGGGTCTTTTCCAAAGAGTCAGCTCTTTGTGTTAGGTGGCCAAAGTCTTGGTGCTTTAGCTTTAGCATCAGTCCTTCCAATGAATATTCAGGTTTGATTTCCTTTAGGATTAACTGATTCGATCTCCTTGCTGTTGAAGGGACTCTCAAGAGTCTTCTCCAACACCACAGTTAGAAAGCATCAATTCTTTGGCACTCAACCTTCTTTATGGTCCAACTCTCACATCTGAACATGACTACTAGAAAAACCATAGCTATGAATAGATGGACATTTGTTGGCAAAGTAATGTTCCTGCTTTTTAATATGCTATCTAGGTTGGTCATAACTTTTCTCCCAAGGATAAGCATCTTTTAATTTTATGACTGCAGTCACCATCTGCAGTGATTTTGGAGCCCGGGAAAATGAAATCTGTCATTGTTTCCATTTTTTCCCCATCCATTTGACATGAAATGATGGGACCAGATGTCATGATCTTAGTTTTTTCAATGTTGAGTTTTAAGCCAGCTATTTCACTCTCTTTCACTTTCATCAAGGGGCCCTTTAGTTCCTCTTCACTTTTTTCCATTAGAGTGCTGTCATCTAGGCAAAATAAATTAATGGAAATGGTGCCTGAGACATCCCTCAGGAATTATTGCTCAAACATTCTATCTGGGGGTTGCTGTGTATGTTCCTTTGTTGAGCCTACTTCTTCATAAGCTTTTGAGGAGTCATATTGAATACATTTATTTAATGGTTGAGGAAAAATCAGTGGTCATGAATATTTACAATTTAACTTTACATTTTCTTCTGTGTTTTCACATGACTATATTTACTGCCTCATCAAAATTTAAATGCAAAACCTGGAGAACTTATCAAAATAAGTATTTTGTGGTCTATCTAGGAGTAGTATAGATATTTTCTCTTGTATTTAGGGAAGAAAAATTTTGTATGGATCATTTCAAACTTAAAAACATGAATTAAACAAAAATAAGGAAAGTATTTTCTAATGACACTGCCCTTGCACTCCTACATATGTAGCCCCCCAAATGGGACACAATATTTAACTCAAATTTTATATATGAATAGTCATATCAATGTGCATAATAGGCAAAAGTGGAATCAACCCCAATATCCATCAACTGATGAATGATAAAATGTGACTAATGCATGCAATGGAATAAGATTCATCCACTAATAGAAATAAATTTCTGGTACGCTTATAAACTTAGAAAATAGTATGCTAAGTGAAAGAAGCCAGACAGTAAAGGACTCCATTTGCATGAAATGTGCAGAATAGGTTTATCTATAAACAAAAAGTAAACTATTTGTTCTAAGATGCTGATTTAGGGGAAATGAATGATTCCTTAATTTGTGTGGGGTTTCCTTTCAGATGAGGAAACGGTTTTGACATCAAGCAGTGGTGATGATTGCACAATATGTGAATTTACTAAAACTCACTGAATTATACTGCTTAAAATGGTGAATTATACCCTATGCAAATTTTACCTAAATCTAAAGCAAACAATATATATTTATTACCTCCTAGAAGACAGTGTCAAAAGCTCTGGGTTTCAAGGATGAAAGGCTAAATCCAGTTTCAGCAACACTCTACAAGCTGTAAGTTTTAGTTTCCTTTCATAGGGAAAATTTTCCCTCTGTTTTCACCAATCACATTGTGGAGTAAAAGGTGAGAGGAAAAATCCCATGTTATACTGATTTACAGTACAGACACTTCTTTCTAGAAGCCCCAAGAAAAATTTGTCTGGGATTGGGATGCACCAAAACCCATGACTGAAGCATCCTTTAATTGTTTCATTAATGTGTTGACATATTCATTGAATGTGTCATTGAGTTAAATTCTTTCTCTCTTTGTTTTCAGAGTGAGAGGTAAATTCCATGTCACTCTAGTCCTAGAGATGGTAAACACACACACGCAACTACCAACAAGAACTTGAAGCTGGGGAGGTGGAAAAGGATGGTTCCTTTGTAAGAATGGGCCTTCCATCTTTAATTTGAATACACTATTTATTTTAAAGTTTCTTCTTTTCTAGCTTCACCTATTCCTAAGAAAACTCCAATTTAGAAACAGTGCCAGGGAGCACATGTTGTTAGATGAGAAAAGAAGCCACGTGATGCAGTATGATATCCTGAATGCTGTGAGTTTTCCAGCTGGTCTTTGGCTCCAGGTTAAAGTGGGAAAGTTTGGCTTCAATGGTCTATATGATCAAGGCTTGGTGATCAACAGTAGAATGGCCTATTGGATTCAAAGAGGTATGAGACCGTTTCAAGATTAGATATATACACTAAAGATATTAGAGCTGATGCTTCATATGAAATGAAGAGTACACACATTTCCTTGAGCACTAAATTCACTCTTTGAATTCAACATCTTCACTCATATTGTAGAATCTTACATACTTTCTGAGGCAACATCTAGAAGGAGTAGTTGTATAGGTGAATATTTTTATGTGAGTGTATATATTTTTGCTACAGTTGGGTGAACGCAAAAAATAATGTTAATGGATATATTGAATACCCTGATCTTATTTACATGTGGGTAAGATTCAGATGGTGATTGCAGCCATGAAATTAGAAGACGCATACTCCTTGGAAGGAAAGTTATGACCAACCTGCTGCTGCTGCTGCTAAGTCGCTTCAGTCGTGTCTGACTCTGTGCGACCCTATAGATGGCAACCCACCAGGCTCCCCCGTCGCTGGGATTCTCCAGGCAAGAACACTGGAGTGGGTTGCCATTTCCTTCCCCAGTGTACGAAAGTGAGAAGTGAAAGTGAAGTCGCTCAGTCGTGTCTGACTCTTCGTGACCCCATGGACTGCAGCCTACCAGGCTCCTCCGTCCATGGGATTTTCCAGGCAAGAGTACTGGAGTGGGGTGCCATTGCCTTCTCCTAGACAGCATATTAAAAATCAGAGATATTACTTTGCCAACAAAGGTCCGTCTAGTCAAGGCTATATGGTTTTTCCAGTGGTCACGTATGAATATGAGAGTTGGACTGTGAAGAAAGCTGAGCGCCGAAGAATTGATGCTTTTGAACTGTGGTGTTGGAGAAGACTCTTGACAGTCCCTTGGACTGCAAGGAGATCCAACAAGTCCATCCTAAAGGAGATCAGTCCTGGGTGTTCATTGGAAGGACTGATGCTAAAGCTGAAACTCCAATATTTGGGCATCTCATGCGAAGAGTTGACTCATTGGAAAAGACCCTGATGCTGGGAGGGATTGAGGCAGGAGGAGAAGGGGACGACAGAGGATGAGATGGCTGGATGGCATCACGAACTCGATGGACATTAGTCTGAGTGAACTCCGGGAGTTGGTGATGGACAGGGAGGTCTAGCGTGCTGCAATTCATGGGGTCACGAAGAGTCGGACACGACTGAGTGACTGAACTGAACTGAACTGAAGATTCCTTCTTATGTTTAGATAAACACAAGTAGATTATGAATGTCAACTACTTCTTAGAAGATTCCATTGACACATTCCCTTGGTTATATGCACATTACTGAATCATTAAACTTCATTCTAATTAGTATTTCAAAGCACTGACCACTATTTTCAAAAAATTTCCCAATTTGAAAACTCCAGGGTAATTTTAAGGTGATTCTTTGTGCAACTGTTTAACATTTTGCACATGAAAATATTTTGAACTGTTTTACAAGTCTGTGCTGCCCTGTTCAGGAGCCATGAATTGCAGTAATCAAAGTCTGCATTTCATAACACTTTCTCATGGTTTGTGTCTTCATTAATTGTTTATGAAGCCACTTTTCATAGTGTGTCTGCTTTGACATTGTTAGGTTCTTTTACCTAAAACCTCCATCCTCTACGCAGCCAATATGGGAGCATCAGTCAGTCAGTCCATTCAGTAGTTCAATTGTGTCCGAGTCTTTACAACTCCATGGACTGCAGCACACCAGGCTTCCCTGTCCATCACCAACTCCCGGAGCTTACTCAAACTCATGTGCGTTGAGTCAGTGATGCCATCCAATCATCTCATCCTCTGTCGTCCCCTTCTCCTCCTGCCTTCAATCTTTCATAGCATCAGGGTCTTTCCCAATGAGTCAGTTCTTCACATCAGGTGGCTAAAGTATTGGAGTTTCAGCTTCAGCATCAGTCCTTCCAATGAACACCCAGGACTGATCTCCTTTAAGATGGACTTGTTGGATCTCCTTGCAGTCCAAGGGACTCTCAAGAGTCTTCTCCAACACCACAGTTCAAAAGCATCAATTCTTTGGTGCTCAGCTTTCTTCACAGTCCAACTCTCACATCCATACATGACCACTGGAAAAACCATAGCCTTGACTAGACAGACCTTTGTTGACAAAGTAATGAGGCAAAAGACTTGTACTCTGAAAATTACAAACCACTGCTAAAAAAAGTTACAGGAGACATGATTAATGAAAAGACGTTCCATGTCATGGATTGGAAAATTGATGCTGCTAAATGACAATACTAACCAAAGTGACCTATAGGTTCCATTTAATCCTATCAAAATTCTGATGACCTTATTACAAAAAGTGAAACATTTATTTGACTCAGAAGAGTCAAGATCTCCATCTTGAACTTGATTTGACAGTGTTTCCAGAGAATAATGTTCAAACTGCCAGATGGAAATACGTTAGCTCCAATCTTTGGGTGGATTTTGGGGTGCCTGTTTACTACTCATTTCAATATTTTAACTGTCAGGATGTGTGCATGCATGTCCACCCACTATCAATCTGGTAGCATCTCCTTCTGCACCCTTCACACCGCTCATCTCGTGCCTCATCTTTTAAAGCTCCCAACAGGAAGCTTTGAAAGTTTCACACCCATGACAAAAACACTTCTCAAGTTAGTGGTAAGAACATAGCCATCCCAAGGACCACAAGCTCTGGGTTCAGGTCCATCGGCTCCNTGCACCCTTCACACCGCTCATCTCGTGCCTCATCTTTTAAAGCTCCCAACAGGAAGCTTTGAAAGTTTCACACCCATGACAAAAACACTTCTCAAGTTAGTGGTAAGAACATAGCCATCCCAAGGACCACAAGCTCTGGGTTCAGGTCCATCGGCTCCTTTAGGACACATTGGTAACATGAATGAGGGTGTCAACTGGGCCTCATCTGAGATGATGGGCCTCAGGCCTGCAATGTGGGAGACCTGGGTTCAGTCCCTGGGTTGGGAAGATCCCCTGGAGAAGGGAATGGCTACCCACTCCAGTATTCTGGCCTGGAGCATGCCATGGACTGTATAGTCCATGGGGTCACAAGGAGTCAGACACGACTGAGCGACTTTCACTTTCCCATCCATGGGCCCAGAATCATGGGTCCAGAAGTCAACAGTGGCAGGAAAAGACAATGTAAAATTCCTGGGAATAATCCTATCAAAGGAGGAGAAAAGCCTGTAGTCAAAAAAGTATGACATTGATAAAGGAATTGAAGAAGACACAAAGAGATGGGAAGATATTTTATGTTCATGGATTGGAAGAATTAATACAGTTGATTAAATTGTTAAGTATGTTAAAATGAACATCCTACTCAAGGCAATCTGCAGACTCAAGGCAACTCCTATCAAAATACCATGGCTCTATTTCCATAGAGTCACAAATGTAGAAAAGCAACTTATAATTACCAAGTGGATAAAGAGGAGAGGGATACACTGGGAGATGGATTGACACAAACTACTATCTATAAAATAGATAACTAATAAGAACCTACACTATAGCATAGGGGACTCTTTAATGACCTATACAGGAAAAGTATCTAAAAAAAGAGTGTACATATGTATGTGAATAACTGATTTGCTGTACAGCTGAAACTAAAAGTACATTGTAAATTAATTATACTCTGTAAAAAAATAATTTTAAAAAAGAACATATGAAGATAAATAAAATTATTCATTAAAAAACCAATGACATTTTTCACAGAACTAGGATTAATAATTTTGAAAAATTGAAAACAAAAAAGACACTGAATAGTCAAAACAGTCTTGAGATAAAAGAAACGAGCTGGAGGAATCACTGTCCATGTATGAGAGTTAATCTTACTTGTCAACTCGCCTGGGCTAAGGCTTTCCAGATGGGCGGCTAAGCACTGTTTCTGGGTGTACTCTTGAGGGTGTTTCTGGCAGAGACTAGCATTTGGTTCTGGTAGATGAAGTAAGAATGCCCCCTCACCAATGTGAGCGCGTGTTTTCCAGTCTCCTGAAGGCAGGAATAGAAACCAAAGTGAAGGAAGGTCAATCCACCCTCACTTTCTGAGCTGGGACATCCATCTCTTCCTGCCCTGGGACATCAGAACTTCTGGTTCTCAGGACTTCAGACTTGGACTCAATTATGCCACCAGCTTTTCTGCTTCTCCTGCTTGGAGATGGCCGTCTCTGGGACTCCTCTATCTTATAACCCTGCGAGTCAATTCCTATAATAAATTTTTAGATATGTGTGAAAAGTTATGGTGAAATAATCATGTTTATGTCTGAAATGGATCAATGTAACTAGAATCACAAATGAATTTTATCAAAGAAAGGATTTAGACTCCTAAGCTGCTGTTGCTAGTTTATTGCTGTGTATCACTAAAAAGATGACACCTTGTGTAAGTGTAGTTAGTGGATGGATTTTAACTCTTTCAGGAGGTAAAGGTTTGCTACTGCTACTGCTAAGTCACTTCAGTCATGTCCGACTCTGTGCGACCCCACAGACGGCAGCCCACCAGGCTCCCCCGTCCCTGGGATTCTCCAGGCAAGAACACTGGAGTGGGTTGCCATTTCCTTTTCCAATGCATGAAAGTGAAAAGTGGAAGTGAAGTCGCTCAGTCGTGTCCAACCCTCAGCGACCCCGTGGACTGCAGCCCTCCAGGCTCCTCCGTCCATGGGACTTTCCAGGCAAGAGTGCTGGAGTGGGGTGCCACTGCCTTCTCCGAGGTAAAGGTTTAGTATTTGAAAAATGTATTACATAAATTGGTCTGGATTTGGCACTGGATAATGACCTTCACCTTTCTGTCTTTGGAGACTACAATTTGAGAGACATTTTTCGAGGGACAGAGCAGGATAGAGCATTCAAATTAGTTGAGACCTTCCTCATGTATGGTAGTCTTTAGCCTCCATTTTATTCAAATTTCACATTTTAATTTTACGAAGAAAGCTCAAAAATGATGCCCAACTTCACAGAGGAAACAGTGAGAATGTGAAGCAGGCCAAGCAGAAAACCAGCATCAGCTCTAGACACCCTGTGAGACTGACCAGCTGCCTATTGCAGGGGTCAGTGACTAGGATATACCTCGGCTGACAGCGAGTTCAGGGGCAGCCAATGGGAGGAGACCTTGGGGAACAAGAGACTGCAGGGACTCCGGGTGAAGGAGAACGTCTACGTCCTTTGGATTTTACAAATGCCTTCACAACAGTTGCACCACGTACTTCAGGGGAATCCCTGGACCAACCTAAGGGTGGGTGAGGGTCTGCATACCAACCCTCATAAAGCCCAAGCAGTGTCCATAGAGGTCATAGATGAGTACAGGAATGGGCCTGGGTCTCTCACGGCCCCACTGCAGGAAACAGGCTACTTTGGGAAATATCAAGAGTCAAATGCAGGTTGTGAAGAAAGCAGAGGAGAATCTGACTCTGGTCTTGACGGCAGCTGGGATTGTCAGGGAGGCAGAAAGAACGAGGAACCAAGAAAGAACCTAAGAAAAGAGTGCTGAAGGAAAGGAGAGTGGGGTGGTCCTTGAGAAATTTGCATCTGACAGATCTCACCTTCACCAGCCTCTCCTTGCAATGTCCTCTGATCTTCAAGCCTCATGGGAAACCTCAGTTTGTATTTTCCATGATTGGTCTTCATTTTTATACTAAGATCTATAGGCTAATTGAAACAGAAGGTCTACTTAATATCTGAAGTTACATTTGTTTCTTCTTGTACTTACACTCAAGGAAGAGATGATACCTATTCAAATGAGAATTTTCTGTTAACGTAATATAAAATCTGATCCCATAAAGTATTATTTTATTAAGATTGGCTTTGTATCTGATTTTAACAAAATCCAGCAATATTTTTCTTCTCTGTTACTCAATTCAGACATAGATAATTCTTTATACTAAGTTAAGTACTTTAGTAATTCAAAAGTTGCCATTTCCAGTATGTTGCAAATGCATGATTTAAGAGGATGAGGAAAATACATAACAAATATTAAAAATTGGCTAAATCATCGTTTAGAAGTAATTTACAACTTTTTCATCTCATTTGAATTAGTATTTTATTTTAAAGTTGCATTGGAAAAGTTAAGGAGTTACAAAGACAAGTGGGAAAACCATGTATAACTTTGATATTTTATCCAAATATAAACCTTTACACTAAGCGTTAGTTGGTGAAACCAAACAGACAAGGTACAACAAAGTGTGGTGAAAAGTTTGAGATCTACAACGACCTTTGTGGATCAGAGGAGTGGCCAAACTAATGAAGACGTGCTCTGCTGTGGTTGTTTAGTTGCTAAGTGATGCCTAGCTCTTTACAGCCCCATGGACTGTAGTCTGCCAGGCTCTTCTGTTATTGGGGTTTCCCAGACAAGAATTCTTGAGGAAGTTCCACTTCCTTCTGCAGAGAATCTTTCTGACCGAGGGATCAAATTTGAGTTTGATCCGCTTCACAGGCAGATTCTTTATCCCTGAGCCACCTGGAAAGCCTCAAGGATGTGCTTACTGTGTACTTAATTATGGAGGAAATGGCTAGACTTTTTTATCAACCATTTGTCCTCTGTGGTGCATTTCAAACAGATGCAGTAGCTGTTTTTCCAGAGCAGAGTGTTTATGGGTTTGTTGATCTAAAATAAAGTCAATAGTATTATTAATGGAAATCAAATGAATGCTTCCCTTCTGTCAAGCATGTGCAAACACATTACATGTATCTCATTTAATCCTAACACCTTTTAAACATTAAGCTCACTTTCTAGAAGCAAACAATGAGGCTCCAAAAAGTTAAGTCCTTATATAAGGTCGCACAACCACACTTTGGCAGAGGCAGACACAGAATTTTATTACCATTATCATTTTTAACAGTCAGTGAATGACTCACTTTTACAGGTGTGGTTTTTTTGTTTTTTGTTTTTTTTTGTCAGTTTGTGGGTNAAAAAGTTAAGTCCTTATATAAGGTCGCACAACCACACTTTGGCAGAGGCAGACACAGAATTTTATTACCATTATCATTTTTAACAGTCAGTGAATGACTCACTTTTACAGGTGTGGTTTTTTTGTTTTTTGTTTTTTTTTGTCAGTTTGTGGGTGTTCTACCATGAGAGGAAAGCAGAATAACCACCTGAAATGACACTGTATGAGGTCCTTGAGCTTTTCCTTCCAGAATATTTCCTGGGCACAGACATCCTATATCCTATGAGAACTCACCCTATGAGACTAGAGTTCTCTTCAAGAACATTAGAGATACCAAAGGAGTATGTCATCCAAAGATGGGCACAATAAAGGACAAAAATGATATGGACCTAACAGAAGCAGAAGATATTAAGAAGAGGTGGCAAGAATATACAGAACTATACAAAAAACATCTTAATGACCCAGATAACCACAATGACGTGATCACTCACCTAGAGCCAGACATCTTGGAGCATGAAGTCAAGAGGGCCTTAGGAAGCATCACTACGAACAAAGCTAGCAGAGATTATGGAATTCCAGTTGAGCTATTTCAAATCCTGAAAGATGATACTGTCAAAGTGCTGCACTCAGTATGCCAGCAAATTTGGAAAACTCAGCAGTGGCCACAAGACTGGAAAAGGTCAGTTTTCAATCCAATGCCAAAGAACGCTCAAACTACTGCACGATTGCACTCATCTCAAACACTAGCAAAGTAATGCTCAAAATTCTCCAAGCTAGTTTTCAACAGTACGTGAACTGAGAACTTCCAGATGTTCAAGCTGAATTTAGAAAAGGCAGAGGAACCAGAGATCAAATTGCCAACATCCGCTGGATCATAGAAAAAGCAAGAGAATTCCAGAAAACCATCTATTTCTGCTTTATTGACTATGCCAAAGCCTTTGACTGTGTGGATCACAATAAACTGGGAAATTCTTAAAAAGATGAGAATACCAGACCACTTTACCTGCCTCCTGTGAAACCTATATGTAGGTCAAGAAGCAACTGTTAGAAACGGACATCAAAAAACAGACTGGTTCAAAATTGGGTAAGGAGTACATCAAGGCTGTGTATTGTCACCCTCCTTATTTAATTTCTATGCAGAGTACATCATGTAAAATGCCTGGCTGGATGAAGCACAAGCTGGTATCAAGACTGACAGGAGAAATATCAATAATCTCAGATATGCAGATGACACCACTCTAATGGCAGAAACGGAAGAGGAATTAAAGACCTTCTTGATGAAGGTGAAAGAGGAGATTGAAAAAGCTGGTTTAAAACTCAATATTCAAGAAAACTAAGTTCATGGCATCTGGTCCGATCACTTCATGGGAAATAGATGGGGAAACAATGCAAACAGTGAGAGACTTTTGGGGGCTCCAAAATCGCTGCAGATGGTGATTGCGCCATGAAATTAAAAGAGGCTTGTTCCTTGGAAGAAAAGCTATGACCAACCTAGACAGCATATTAAAAAGCAGAGACATTACTTTGCCAACAACAGTCTATCTAGTGAAAACTATGATTTTTCAAGTAGTCACATATGAATGTGAGAGTTGGACCATAAAAAAGGCTGAGCATTGAAAAACTGATGCTTTTGAACTGTGTTGGAGAAGACTCTTGAGAGTCCCTTGGTCTGCAAGGAGATCAAACCAGTCAGTCCTAAGGGAAATCAGTTCTGAATATTCACTGGAAGGACTGATGCTGAAGCTGAAATTCCAATCCTTTGGCCATCTAATGCAAAGAGCTGACTCATTAGAAAAGAGACTGATGCTGGGAAAGATTGAAGGCAGGAGGAGGGGACAACAGAGGACGAGATGGTTAGATGGTATCACCGACTCAATAGATATGAGTTTGAGCAAGCTCCAGGTGATGGTGAAGGACAGGGAATCCTGGTTTGCCTCAGTCCATGGTATCACAAAGAATCAGACATAATGAGTAGTGACTGAACAACAAGTAGTGTGCCTAATTATCACAGCATCAGCATCTTCCTTCTAGAAAGTATTCTCTTCTTTCTAACCAAATATGAAAGGATGGTAGGAATGTCATCAGGCATACAAGTTCTCAAAGTCATTACTACATAGAAACCTGCATGTGAAAGATTTTGGGTAAAGTGCATGATAAAGTAGAGAGATTGTCATTGATTTATGAAATAAAACTGATTAAATATCTTGGTTATATTTGGTGAGCATTTTAAAAAGAAGAAAGTTAACCATCTCTCTCTCTCTTTAGTTGCTAAGTCATGTCCGACTCTTGCGACCCCATGGATGTAGCCTGCCAGGTTCGTCTGTCCATGGGATTCTTCAGGCAAGAATACTGGAGTGGGTTGCCATTTCCTTCTCCATGGGATCTTCCCAACTGAGGGACCAAACCCAGGTCTCCTGCCTTGCAGGCAGATTCTTTACTGACTGAGTTACGAGGGAAGCCCAAGTTAACCATAGATATGCTTAATTATATGTCTACATCGTATCAATAGTGGAGGGTGGGGGTACACAGTGATGACCTTCTATCAAAATTCTCATTACAAGGCCAGAAATACAGACATCCTCTTTTTTTATTTTATTTTACTTTACAATACTGTATTGGTTTTGCCATACATCAACATGAGTTCGCCACGGGTGTTCATGTGTTCCCAATCCTGAACCCCGCTCCCACCTCCCTCCCCATCCCATCCCTCAGGGTCATCCCAGTGCACCAGCCCCAAGCATCCTGAATCCTGCATGGAACCTAGACTGGAGATTCGTTTCTTATATGATATTATGTTTCAATGCCATTCTCCCAAATCATCCCACCCTCTCCCCCTCTCACAGAGTTCAAAAGACTGTTCTATACATCTGTGTCTCTTTTGCTGTCTCACATACAGGGTTATCATTACCATCTTTCTAAATTCCATATATATGTGTTAGTATACTGTATTGGTGTTTTTCTTTCTGGCTTGCTTCAATCTGTATAATAGGCTCCAGTTTCATCCACCTCATTAGAACTGGTTCAAATGTATTCTTTTTAATGGCTGAGTGATACTCCATTGTGTATATGTACCACAGCTTTCTTATCCATTCATCTGCTGATGGACATCTAGGTTGCTTCCATGTCCTGGCTATTATAAACAGTGCTGC
>SJYT01046652.1:39439-57566 GCA_006410635.1 Cephalophus harveyi
GACTAGATGGATGTGAGTCTGAGTGATCTCCGAGAGATGGTGATGAACAGGGAGGCCTGGCATGCTGCGATTCATGGGGTCGCAAAGAGTTGGACACGACTGAGCGACTGAACTGAACTGAACCGAACCAAGGCCTTGACGGACAAAACTTGAGAACCTGAACAAATTTGTAAACTCTTTATTGTGGCTTGAACTTTGAAATCACAGAAGAAAATCTTAGTAAGTACTACCAGCAGTGGGAAGAACTTATAAGACTTTTCCAGAGTTAAATCCAGAACCTGTTGTCAGAAGGCATAGCTGCCCACCTTTACTCACTCTCTGTCCTTCTATTTATCAGTCACTCTTTGGCCCTCTGGAATCAGCCTTCTCTCTCCATTACTGATAAAACAATTTTATCAAAACTGTACAAAGAGTTCCAGAAAATGTCATTCTTTGCCTTCCTTATATTGTCCCCCTGGGACTTCTGTAGCATGATACCTTTATTCCATGTTCTGTGTGTTCAGTGAAAATAATTGTTTACTAAATGGAGTGTTTATAATTAAAATGAATTGTTTATTTAATAAGCAATGATGTGTTTCTTGAATAATGACCAATTATGATGGGCCCAACACTGTGAGGAAGACAAGTTTCAGTGACTCAGACCTATTTTTAATCAGAGCAACAAGCTTGCTGGCAAGTCATTTTCAGCATAAATTGTTTCCCAAAACCATGTTCCTTCTTGAGAATCAAAATTCAAATCTAATTTTTAAGAATACCCACGTAGGACTTCCCTGGTGGTCCAGTGGTTAAAAATCTGCCTGCAATGCAGGGCACGAGGGTTTGATCCCTGATTCCACGTGCCCTGGAGCAACTAAGTTCATGTGCTAGAAACAGTGAAACCGAGCACCTAGAGCCCGTGCTCTGCAGAAGAGGAGGCGCCACAATGAGACGCCTGGGCACGACAATCAGAGACTAGCCCGGCTCTTCACAGCTAGAGAAAGCCGACGGGCAGCAACGGAAGACTCGGCAGCCAAAACTGCAATAAACAAATAAATAACACTTAACAAAAAGACACTCTTCAAAAACAATACCCACTTAACTTTTAGGTAACAGATAAAGATGTAACACATAGCCTAAGTGCTAATTGACTTACAGTGAAATGTCTTCTGTCTGATTTAGAGTTTGGCCCAGGAATGATTTTAAAAAAAGGAGGCAACTCATGTTAAAAATGCAAGCTTAACAAAAATAAGCTTAAAAGCAAGCTTAACAAAATAAGACTTTATAACAGTAACTAAATATTAAAATAATCTCTATAGAATAGATTGTTATGTGAGAAGGAAATGGCAATCCACTCCAGCAGTCTTGCCTGGAAAATCCCATGGACGGAGAAGCCTGATAGGCTACAGTCCATGGGGTCGCAAAGAGTCAGACATGACTGAGCGACTTCACTTTCACTAAGTGTAAGTAATGTAAGAAAACATTATAACCAAAAACATTAAATAATTCCCCAGGCTAGATTACCTTTGTAGAGTTCAATAAAGGAATTCTGGCAAGCAGAAACTGAGGTGTACAAAGATATACAAAAATCTTTACTCTTGTCACATGAAACCCAATCTCTTATCCACAAAAACATTTATGCCTCTTGTTTTTGTCTACTAAGCATTTAATAGCGTACAAAGTTCATATAACAAAGCATCTTAGTTCAGAAACCGGGTTGACAGTGAAAGTGGCAAGTGGAACAGAGGACTGTCCCCACCCCCGCTCCCTGTGAACCACTTCCCAGGGACTATTTGGTTTCTACAAGACAGTCTTCTATTTTTCCCCTAGTTCTCAAGAACATTCTTTCTGGCTCCTGGCTCCCTCTGCATCCTTGGCAAGCCTGTCTGCCCTCAAGGTCATAGCCAATCCCTCCCTTGCTGTCTTCCCTATCTGAGACTCTTAGCAAATATCTGCATCTGTTTCTGGCCATCTGCAGAGGGCCTGTGGGAGGAAAAGAACCAATCCTGGGTCCATCTCTGCCTTATCTGAAGGCTAAGAGTGATGAGCTCAGGGCTGGTGTGCAGAGATCTGGAACCAACACAACCCAGGAACTCACGAGCAGTACCAGGGCAATAACCCCCGAAACATTTGTGCTGTCCAAGGTTCTGAAAGGTTCTCCTTCAGAGTTGTAGGCCTGGAGGTCCTGCAGCCTCCTGAATGCACAGACTTGCTACAGCTTCTCCTAGGGTCCCCTCACATCAATGGTGCCTGACCACATTGATGGGAGGTTATCTTTGTGACTGGCTTCTGGAAAGTGCATCCGGTCAGCCTCAGAGGAAGTACAGATCTGTCATGACATGTCTGCCTGGCCTTGGCGAAAAGCTCTTGTCTTTTCTTCTCCAGTTTTTTGGGCATTATATTTCTTTTGAGCCTCCCCTTTGAAAACAAAATGACATGTAAAATGTGAACAAAATGGGGGATGAAACCACTGCCAGTCATGGAGAATGTTCTCAGCACATGTGGATAACCACACTGCACTCTCCCCAGTGAGATGAGTCTCAAATTGCTCTGTGCATCACATTTATTCAAAGGATTGACAGAACTCAGACTTCTGGCTCTCAATGGCAGTAGTCTGGGGTGGAGACAAGAGATCGCATTTCCAAGCATTCCCGTTGGATGGTGGCACTGCTAATACAGGCAGCACACATTGAGAACTGAATCCTGGGGCATCAAGCAGATATTAGTCAAGAACAGAAAGCTCCAAGTCATTGCCCAAAACCAATTCCAGACTTTCCCCTACATCATCTTCCTTTGAGGATATCTTCCCATCCCTGTCACTGTCAACAATACACATGCTGATCCCCCACATCCAACATCACCAGGACAAAGAGATCACATGGTTCTTGAATAACAGGATATTAATATCTTTTTGATATCTTTTTATTTTCCTTTAAAACACACAATCACCTAGTTTTCACCATCCTGTAGTACCTCATCTCCAGTGTGATCATGTACCTCTCAACTCTCAGATACCTTGCTTTCAAACCCAAGTCCCATCTTCCCTCAAATATTCTCCTGCTTATGCCATAACGTGGAAAAACTATATTCCCTTCATAAAGTTCCTTTTTTCCACTGTAAACAGCTATTTTTCTCTATTCCTTTCCTCCTCCTATCCCTCTCTCTATCTCACTTAATGATCGATGCTTCTTACGCCAGTCATGCTTTCACATTTATTCAACACATTCTTCCAGGCAATGCCATCTGTTTCCCTGGCTTCAAATATTCTTAATGAGTGAACATGGAACAATAAACTGGTTCCAAATTGGGAAAGGAATACATCAAGGTTGTATATTGTCAACTTGTTTATTTAACTTATATGAAGAGTACATCATGCAAAATTCTGGGCTGGATGAAGCACAAGCTGGAATCAAGATTGCTGGAAGAAATATCAATAACCTCAGATACACAGATGACAGAAGCGAAGAAGAACTAAAGTGAAAGAGGAGAGAGAAAAAGTTGGCTTAAACCTAAGCATTCAAAAAACTAATATCATGGCATCCAGTCTCATCACTTCATGGCAAATAGATGGAAACAGTGGAAATAATGGAAACAGTGACAGATTTTATTTTCTTGGGCTCCAAAATCACTGTGGATGGTGATTGTAGCCATGAAATTATAAGACGCTTGCTCCTTGAAAGAAAAGTTATGACCAACCTAGACAGCATGTTAAAAAGCAGAGACATTACTTTGCCAACATAGGTCCATCAGTCAAAGCTATGGTTTTTCCAGTAGTCATCTATGGATGTGAGAGTTGGACTATAAAGAAAGCTGAGTGCCAAAGAATTGATGTTTTTCAACTGTGGTGTTGGAGAAGACTCTTGAGAGTCCCCTGGAGATCAAATCAGTCAATTCTAAAGGAAAACAGTCCTGAATATTCATTGGAAGGACTGATGCTGAAGCTGAAACTCCAATCTTTTGGCCACCTGATGCAAAGAACTGACTCATTGGAAAAGACCCTGATGCTAGGAAAAATTGAAGGCAGGAGAAGGGGACAGCAGAGGATGAGATTGTTGGATGGCATCATTGACTCAGTGGATGTGAGTCTGAGCAAAACTTCAGGAGCTAGTGATGGACAAGGATGCATGGCGTGCTGTAGTCTATGGGGTCGCAAAGAGTTGGACATGACTGACCTGCTGAACAGAACTGAATATACTGTATTGGTGTTTCTCATTCTGACTTACTTCACTCTGGATAATAGGCTCTAGTTTCATCTCCCTCATTAGAACTGACTCAAATGCATTCTTTTTTACAGTTGAGTAACAGTCCATTGTGTATATGTGTACCGCAGCTTCCTTATCCATTCCTTTTTACTACTTCAGATCAGTCCCATGGAGGACTTTTCCTGAGGCTCTGCACCTACCTACCTCCATCCCAGTGAAAAACAATGAGGGAAAACATGTTTTTCCCCCTGCCTCTGTGATTTCACCATAGTCTGTCCTCGGGGCTGGGGGCAGAGACATCTCCTATCCTGACACTGAGAGCTCTGTCATCCTGTGTCCATTATTGATGTCCCTGCCGGGAGCTCATGGTTACTGTGTCACCACCATGCTGAGGGGCATGGCATGGTTATGATAAGCCTCTTTGAAATCAACTTAGGGCTTCTTGGAATAATTTCAACTTATGCTTTAGCACTTAGGTTAAGGGAAACATCAATTATTGATAATGGCATATGTTATCAAGAAGCCAGTTTACTTAACTCAAAGAAAAAGTTGTTTCAAATCTACCTTATCAAAAACTGAACTTTACATCTTCTTTTTATTAATTTTATTTTTTAATTTTATTATTTTTTTTTTACTTTACAATATTGTATTGGTTTTGCCATACATCAACATGAATCCACCACGGGTGTACACGTGTTCCCAATCCTGAACCCCCCTCCCACTTCCCTCCCCATACCATCTCTCTGGGTCATTCCAGTGCACCAGCCCCAAGCATCCTGTATCTTGCATCGAACCTAGGCTGGTGATTTGTTTCTTACATGATATTATACATGTTTCAATGCCATTCTCCCAAATCATCCCACCCTCTCCCTCTCCCCACAGAGTCCAAAAGACTGTCCTATACATCTGTGTCTCTTTTGCTGTCTCGCATACAGGGTTATCATTACCATCTTTCTAAATTCCATATATATGTGTTAGTATACTATATTGGTGTTTTTCTTTCTGGCTTACTTCACTCTGTAAAATAGGCTCCAGTTTCATCCACCTCATTAGAACTGCTTCAAATGTATTCTTTTTAATGGCTGAGTAATACTCCATTGTGTATATGTACCACAGCTTTACAACTTAGAGAATTAGGAAGACTATGGAAAACTAAACTGAAATCTATCAAACACATTGAAACACTAGAAATTAGAATAAACAATGAAAGATACAAAATCTATATACATATCAACAAATGTTGGTCCTAGGAAAACATCAACAACACTGACAAAAGTTTAATTACATTGACTAAGAAAACAGGAGAAGACTCAACTATTAAAATAAGAAACGAGACTATTCCATGGTGTTCCAGTGGATAGAACTCAGTGCTTCCACTGTGGTGACCTAGGTTCAATCCCTGATCCAGGAAATAAGACGCTGAAAGCTGCATGGCCTGGAAAAAATAGCATATGAAATGAGTGCAATTGTATTTTATAGTATGAACTTTCTTTGGCATTGCCCTTCTTTGGGATTGGAATGAAAATTGACCTTTTCCAGTCCCGTGGCCACTGCTGAGTTTTCCAAATTTTCTGACATATTGAGTGCAGCACTTTAACAGCATCATCTTTTGGGAATAGGAACAGTTCAGTTGGAATTCCATCACCTCCTCTATCTTTGTTCACAGTAATACATCCTAAGGCCCACTTTACTTCACACTCCAGGATGTCTGACTCAGGTGCGTGACCACACCATCGTGGTTATCTGGGTCATCAAGATCTTTTTTGTATAGTTCTTCTGTGTATTCTCACCACCTCTTCTTAATCTCTTCTGCTTTTGTTAGGTCCTTACCATTTCTGTCCTTTATCATGAACATCCTTGCATGAAATGTTCCCTTGATATCTCCTATTTTCTTGATGAGATCTCTAGTACTTCCCATTCTACTGTTTTCTCTGTTTCTTTGCATTGTTCATTGAAGAAGGCCTTCTTATCTCTCCTTGCTATCCTCTGGAACTGTGCATTCAGTTGGGGTATATCTTTCCCTTTCTCCCTAGTCATTTGCTTCCCTTTTTTCTCACCTACTTGTAGGCCTCCTCAGACAACCACCTTGCTTTCTTACATTTCTTTTTCTTTGGGCTGGTTTTGGTCACTGCCTCCTATACAGTGTTATGAACCTCCATCCATAGTTCTTCAGGCACTCTTTCAGTCAGATCTAATCCATGGAACCTATTCATCACCTCCACTGTATAATAATAAGGAATTTTATTTAGGCCATACCTCAGTGGCCTAGGGGCCTGCCTTACTTTGTTCAATCTAAGCTTAAATTTTGCAATAAAAATTTCATGATCTGAGCCACAGTTAGTTCCAGGTTTTTTTCTTCTGACTGCATAGGGTTTCTCCACCTTCAGCTGCAAAGAATGCAATCAATCTGATTTTGGTACTGACTATCTCATGATGTCCATGTGTAGTCCTTTGCCATATTGTTGGAACAGGGTGTTTGCTATGACCAGTGCATTCTCTTGGCAAAACTCTGTTAGCTTTTGCCCTGTTTCATTTTGTACTCCAAGGCCCAACTTGCCCGTTACGCCAGGTATTACTTGACTTCCTATTTTTGCATTCCAGTCCCCTACAATGAAAAGGAGTTAGTTCTAGAAGGTCTTGTAGGTCTTCATAGAATCATTCAACTTCAGCTTCTTCAGCATTAGTGCTTAGAGAATCATTTCAGTTCAGTTCACTCAGTAGTGTTCAACTATTTGCAACCTCATGGACTGCAGCATGCCAGGCCTCCCTGTCCAGCAACCAACTCCCAGAGCTTGCTCAAACTCAGGTCCATTGAGTCAGTGATACCATCCAACCATCTCATCTTCTGTCATCCCTTTCTCCTCCCGCCTTCAATTTTTCACAGCATCAGGGTCTTTTCTAATGAGTCAGTTCTTTGCATCATGTGGCCAAAGAATTGGAGTTTCAGCTTCAGCATCAGTCCTTCCAGTGAATATTCAGGACTAATTTCCTTTAAGATTGACTGGTTTGATCTCCTTGCAGTCCAAGGGACTCTCAGAAGATTCTCCAACACCACAGTTCAAAAGCATCAATTCTTCTGTGCTCAGCTTTCTTTATAGTCCAATTCTCACATCCAGCCATGACTACAGGAAAAACCATAGCTTTGACTAGATGGACCTTTGTTCAGCAAAGTAATGTCTCTGCTTTTTAATATGCTGTCTAGATAGGTCATAGCTTTTCTTCCAAGGAGCAAGTGCCTTTTAATTTCATGGCTGCAGTCACCATGCACAGTGATTTTGAAACCCAAGAAAATAAAGTCTCACCTTTTCCATTGTTTCCCCATTTCTTTGCCATGAAGTGATGGGACCAGATGCCATGATTTTAGTTTTCTGAATGGTGAGTTTTAAGCCAGCTTTTTCAGTCTCCTCTTTCACCTTCATCAAGAGGCTCTTTAGCTCCTCTTCACTTTCTGCCATAAGGGTGGTGTCATCTGCATATCTGAGGTTATTGGCATTTCTCCCTGCAATCTTGATTCCAGCTTGTGCTTCTTCCAGTCTGGCATTTTTGCATGATGTACTCTGCATATAAGTTAAATAAGCAGGGTGACAATACGCAGCCTTGCCATACTCCTTTCCCGATTTGGAACCAATGTTATTCCATGTCCAGTTCTAACTGTTGCTTCCTGACCTGCATACAGATTCCTCAGGAGGCAGGTAAGGTGGTCTGGTATTTCCATCTCTAAATGGCAACCCACTCCAGTATTCTTGCCTGGAGAATCCCCTGGACGGAGGAGCCTGTTAGGCTACAGTCCATGGGGTCGCAAAGAGTCGGACACGACTGAGCGACTTCACCTTCACCTTCACCTTCACCTTGTGGTGATCAACACAGTCAAAGGGTTTCATGCAGTCAATAAAGCAGAAGTAGATGTTTTTCTGGAACTCTCTTGCTTTTTCAATGATCCAGCGGATGTTGGCAATTTGATCTCTGGTTCCTCTGCCTTTTCTAAACCCATCTTGAACATCTGGAAGTTCACCGTTCATGTATTGCTGAAGCCTGGCTTGGAGAATTTTGAGCATTACTTTACTAGCATGTGAGATGACTGCAATTGTGTGGTAGTTTGAGCATTATTTTGCATTGCCTTTCTTCGGGATTGGAATGAAAACTGACCTTTTCCAGTCCTGTGGTCACTGCTGAGTTTTCCAAATTTGCTGGCATATTGACTGCAGCATTTTAACAGCAACATCTTTGGGGATTTGAAACAATTCAGCTGGAATTCCATCACCTCCACTAGCTTTGTTCATAGTAATGCTTTCTAAGGCCCACTTGACTTCACATTCCAGGATGTCTGGCTCTAGGTGAATGATCCCACCATCGTGGTTATCTGAGTCATGAAGATCGTTTTTGTACAGTTCTTCTGTGTATTCTTGCCACCTCTTCTTAATATCTTCTGCTTCTGTTAGGTCCATACCACTTCTGTCCTTTATTGTGCCCATCTTTGTGTGAAATGTTCCCTTGGTATCTCTAATTTTCTTGAAGAGATCTCTAGTCTTTCCCATTCTGTTGTTTTTCTCTATTTATTTGCACTGATCACTGAGGAAGGCTTTCTTATTGCTCCTTGCTATTCTTTGGAACACTGCATTCAGATGGGTATATCTTTCTTTTTCTCCTGTACCTTTAGCTTCTCTTCTTTTCTCACCTATTTGTAAGGCTTCTTCAGACAACCAGTTTGCCTTTTTGCATTTCTTTTTCTCAGGGGTTGTCTTGATCACTGCCTCCTGTACAGTGTTACAAACCTCCATCCATAGTTCTTCAGACACTCTGTCTATCAGATCTAATCCCTAGAATCTATTTGTCACTTCCACTGTATAATCATAAGGGATTTTGATTTAGGTCATACCTGAATGGTCTAGTGGCTTTCCCTACTTTCTTCAATTTGTCTGAATTTTTCAATAAGGAGCTCAAGATCTGAGTTTAGAGAATAGATTTGGATTATTGTGATGTTGAATGGTTTGCCTTGGAAATGAACTGAGATCATTCTGTCATTTTTTAGCCTGTACCCAAGTACTACATTTTGGACTCTATTGACTATGAAGGCTGCTCCTTTTCTTCTATGATATTCTTGCCCAGAGTAACAGCTATAATGGTCATCTGAATTAAATTTGCCCATTCCCATCCATTTTACTTCACTGATTCTTAAGAGGCCAACCTTCACCCTTGCCATCTACTTGACCATGTTCAGTTTGCCTTGATTCATGGACCTAACATTCCAGGTCCCTATGCCATATTGTTCTTTACAGCATCAGGTTTTATTTTCACCACCAGACACATCCATAAATGGCCATCATTTCCACTTTAGCCCAGCTGCTTCATTCTTTCTGGAGCTATTAGTAATTGCCCTCCTCTCTTTCCCTGTAGCATCAGCAACACATTCTAACCTGAGGAGCTCATCTTCTGATGTCATATCTTTTTTTTTTAATTTTCAAACAGTTCCTTGTGTTCTGGCAGCAAGAATACCAGAGTGGTTCAGCATTCCCTCATCCAGTGGACCACCTTTTGTCAGAACTCTTCATTATGACCTGTCTTGGATGGCCCTGCATGGCATAGCTCAGAGTTTTCTAAGTTACACAAGCCCCTTCTTCACAACAAGGCTGTGATCCATGAACCAAAAAAAATTTGGAACGCTTCACAAATTTGCATTTTACTCTGCATATATACCAGTTAATCTTCTTTGTAAACATGACTGGGCTAAGGACTACCCAGATACGTGGTCAAACACTGTCTCTGGGCATGTTCCTGAGGGTGTTTCTGGAAGAGATTAGCACTTGATTCTGATAGACTGAGTAAATAATGCCCCCTCACCAATGTGGGGAGTTGTTTTCCAACCTCCTGAAAGATCAAAGAGTCTCTTGATGAAAGTGAAAGAGGAGAGTGAAAAAGCTGGCTTAAAGCTCAGCATTCAGAAAACTAAGACCATTTCACTCCCATCATTTCATGGCAAAGAGATGGGGAAACAATGGAAACAGTGAGAGACTTTATTTTCTTGGGCTCCAAAATCACTGCAGATGGTGACTGCAGCCATGAAATTAAAAGACGCTTGCTCCTTGGAAGGAAAGCTTTGACCAATCTAGACAGCATAGTAAAAAGCAGAGACATTACTTTGGTCCATCTAGTCAAAGCTATGGTTTTTCCAGTAGTCATGTATGGATGTGAGAGCTGGACTGAACAATACAACAGTATATGAACTTCAGAAAGAATTGAGATTTATACAGCCAATTTCCTTCCCTTTGTTTCCAGTTTCCAAGTTGTATACCACTTAATGTTTGTCCATTAAATTGTTTTAATAGCTTGTTAGGCCTTTCAAGAGATATGTAAAAGAACTGCACATGAAAGGAAAATATCCAAGAAAGAATCAGAGGGAAAATAGACAATAAGTTTTTTTTTAATCTGAGAAAATGAGAACATAAGTAAAAGTAAAGAGTACTTTTGAATGACAAAAAAAGAGGGTTCATAATATTAAAAAATAGGGCATCTAGAAACCAAAAAATATATAGAAAAAGAAAAGAGGAGACTACACGTAAGCAGAAACTAAGTATTTAGCATAAGAAGACCTTCAGAGCAAAAAAGAATTGGGGAAAGTAAGTTCTTGTGAAAATAACCAGTTCACTCCCTTCATGAAAGAGCTTTAGATGGGGAGGGTACTTACTGAGTCTGAGCCTTCAGTGTTCAGAGGGTGCAATGCCTCTGATGGACTGCAGTTGAGTGTAGGTGGGTGCCTGGTTCCAGGGTTATAGTAGGCACAGGATACTTCCTTTCCATGGACTGTAAATCAATCTGTGAGCAATGAATTTCTGATTTGTCCAGAGGAACGACAAATTACTGAGTTACAGAGGGTTCTCTTGATAAACATAGAAGTGTTTCTAATTAAGTTCACCACTTGATTTCACAAATGCCTCTTCCTAGTTTCCTTAAGAAGCAATTCTATGAGTTCTGCAATAGAAGAAACAAAAGCCAACTCAAAGTACTAATGGTTTTTAGTTTCCGTAAATCAACTAAATCCACTTTTTAATCCAAAAAAAGTACTTTGACCAAAGTCAAAGTATGGGCTTCCCTGGTAGCTCAGCTGGTAAAGAAACCACCTGCAATGCAGGAGACCCAGGTTCAATTCCTGGTTCAGGAAGAACTGCTGGAGAAGGGATAGGCTACCCACTGCAGCCTTCTTGAGCATCCCTTGCGGCTCAGCTGCTCAAGAATCCACCTGCAATGTGGGAGACCTGGGTTAGATCCCTCGGTTAGGAAGATCCCCTGCAGAAGGGAACGGCTATCCACTCCAGTATTCTGGCCAGGAGAATTCCGTGGACTGTATGGTCCATAGGGTCGCAAAGAGTTGGACACGACTGAGCGACTTTTACTTTCAGTCAAAGTATAGCTATCCAAAGAGTAATTTCTCTCTTCTGAAACTTCTCTTGATACATAATTTATGCTAGAGCAGGCAAGTCTTCATCAATTTCATAAAAAAGGAATATAAATGCTAGAATCAGGGTTTAATACAACAAAACTCAATTTTTAATTGAGCATCTAATATGTAGTAAGTTTTTTCTACTTAATAAATGCATAATTTAACTTTTATTACTACTTGCCTATTGTAATTTTTTTCATTTTAGTTTCAACATTTGAATGCCCTCACATAAAATTATTTCTAGTGTAAGAGAATGTACCTGAACTTTCTTACTCCATCAATCGAACTCTGTTCTCTGGATCCAATTCCCAGATTTCTGTCTCTCAAGAAGCTATAAAAGGTTCACACATACGCTAAGAACAGCTGCACTGCCAGCATCCAGAAATCTACCTTATACTTGTCTGAGCATAAGTCTAAATTTTAAGATATTTTCCAATATTTTATTGAGAATTTTAGCTGTTTTCTAGCAGAATTTTTCAGGTTTTCACACATATCATACCGCAATATACAGGAATTGCAAATGTAAATTGTAAATGCAAAATATCACATACAAAAGTGCAAAGCTACAAAGATAAAAATATTTGCTATTGACACAAAAAACATACCTTCAAAATATAGAATGGAAATTCAAGGACTACCTCTATGCAAATATCTACATACAAACCTGCACGTGCAAAAAATAAATTATGAGTTTCTTAAAGTATATAAAAATGAATACCTTTGTCTTTGGAGACTTGATTTTTATAGTATAGATATAAAATCTTTTGGTCCAGAACTTCCCAGGTGATCCAGTGAGAATCTACCTGCCAATGCAGGGGACAGGGATTTGATCCCTGGTCCAGAGGATTCACATGCTGAGGGGCAGCTAAGCCTATGCACCACAGCTGGTGAGCCTGCACTCTAGAGGTCATGCTCTGCAACAAGAAGCTACCGCAACGAGAAGCTCACGCATTGCACCCAGAGCCTAGCCCACGCTCTCCACAACCAGAGAAAACCAACAGCCAACAACAAAGACCCAGTGCAACCAAAACTAAATTAATATTTTAAAATATTTTTTAAATCTTTTGGTCCAGCGAAGTCTGTCTAGTTTAACCCAGCAAGTTTCTATAATTGGACTGATTGATATGTCACATTATGGAAGATCTCTTTAAAGTAAGAGTTTAGAGGTAGGGATATGGCCCCATCCTTCTAAGTTATATCAGCTGACCTAATTAAATTAACACAACGAGCAGTCTCTCGGAGCTATCTGAGATGCTGCCCCCTGGGCTGCCGTCCTCATTTTGCCTCCAGTAAAACTTGACTCGCAACTCTCAAGTTGTACATCACTTTAGCCAACAGTTACGGTGACCGATGAAGCAACCCAGAATGGACTTCCTTCCTTCGACTGGACTCCACGAGGAACTGGAACTTTGGCGCCAGCAGCGACCTCTTGCGCCAGATCTGCCCTGGAGAGTGCAGATGAATTTGGAACACTGTAGGTTTGTTTCAGAAGCTTATCTCGGTAATCTATCTCTGGATAAAGATCAGATGCCTCATGCATGACCTGCAACCAAAACATAATTTAAGGAACTGTCTCCAACCCGGATGGAAGGACCTTTCTGTCAGATGAGCCTGATAATCAATGTGAGCCTGCTTCTGCTGACTCCAAAAATCCTGAGTCTGCCGTTTGATCCTCAAGACAATGCCTTCCTGTCCGGGGCTCACCCCTGCACTGCATTCCACAGTTGGTCCAATTGCTGGGTCTGCGGAGCGCTTCCCTCCTCATCAGTGGAAGTCTTTCCCTGGAGGGCATCTCCATTTCAAGAAAACGACTTTCTCCAAGTCTGCGAATACCTTTGACAATAGCAATCATATGCGATGCTTCTTAATCTGATGACATCTAACAATCCTAAAATGGACTGGTGCAACACTTTGCACCTTAACTATGGACATAATGTGACTTTTTACTTTGCTGATTGTTGTTTTTGCTGTTTGCTCCCTACATCTGTAACTGTGTAGCTGGGTTTCTTTCTAGTCACATGAAGGTTTTTAAAGTTACAAATGGTTGCTCAAACTCCTGCGACTACTACTTGGGGCCCCTGGATCAGAGACCCTCAATATGAGGGTTAGGAGAATATGATCCTTCACCAATTTAGGGACGACATCCCTTATGAGCTCGGAAGCAGATACAGAATGTGAACAGCACCCCCTTTTCCTAGGCAACATAATTCTCCTAAAAGAAAAGGGGGGAATGAGAGGGTAACAGGCAGGAAGGTTGGGGTCTCCAAACAGAGGAAATAGGCTGCAAGTGTCAGACGTTTTTTATCTCTCTTAAGCGGCAGGAGGAAACAAACTACAAGTGTCATGTTCTTTTCCCTTCCCTGTACAAATTTTCAAAGGAGATTTCTCTTAAAATTCTGTGTTGCCATGATGACACCTGGTTCCACCTGAACTTAATTCTCAATTTTGAGCTAACCAATGCATTTTTCTTCTGGAAATGTTTTTCTTAAGCTATGTTAATGATGTTCTTTTCCCTTCCCTGTACAAATTTTCAAAGGAGATTTCTCTTAAAATTCTGTGTTGCCATGATGACACCTGGTTCCACCTGAACTTAATTCTCAATTTTGAGCTAACCAATGCATTTTTCTTCTGGAAATGTTTTTCTTAAGCTATGTTAATGAACTATGTCTTTACCCTAGACTCTTCAAGTTGGTTCCGCTTAAGACTCCGAACTGATAAGGGCTCAACAAACCACTATGCTTTACTCATACATTGTTCTCCTAATCTATGTTAATGAAACTACATATTTACTTGGAAATCTGCCTTTCTTCAAGATTCATGTCAATCGTTTTACAGCCCAGGATGACTCACTTTGTGCCAATGTTATCTCAAAATGCATGTTGTGGGTGAGGGGCCTGGTGCCAGTCTCTGAGTTGTGAGACATTCTCTTTCTCTAATTAGCGGCCTGCTGGTAGCTATACAACATCCAGCTAAAGACTAGCAGGGGAGCAACTCTTTCTGCCCCCTTCTGATGTCTCTATCAGAAGCTGTCTCTATCTCTTTTATACTTTTAGTAAAACTTTATTATACAAACACACAAGACAGAAAAACAGTCTTTTTTTCTTTCTTTCTTTTTTTTAAATTAAACCAACAAATTTAATTTGTACCTGTAGAGGTCTCAGAGGAATGGAACCTCCAAAGTGACCAAAGTAGGCTATTTATGTATAATTTTTAGCCAAAGATACAATTACTTGTGAAGATTTAACAAAATAAGGTTTTGCTTGGGACAGCAAACTAATGAAGAAATGACAAAGCTTGTTCATACAGTTCCTTGGCCTTGAATTCCAAATCAGGTGATAAGGATGCTTTCTATCCTCCCAGTAGAGACAGAATAACTTCACATGGAGATTTATTTCCTGCTTTCAGATGAGGGAGTGCATAAGATGTTATATATATGTAATTTTGTTTCACCCGCTGTTTCTCAAGTAACTTTAATTCAATATACTCTATATATTGTACACTACTGTGGCACATCTCAGGGCAACCTGTCCTGAGCTCCAACTGCCGTGTCATGCCCAGTCACTCAGTCGGGTCCGACTCTTTGCTACCCTATGGACTGTAGCCCACCAGGCTCCTCTGCCCATGGAATTTATGAGGCCGGAATACTGGGGTAGATTGCCACTTCCTCCTCCAGGGGGTCTTCCTGACCCAGAGATAGAACTCATGTCTTCCGTGTTCCCTGCATTGCAGATGGATTCTTTACCACTGAGGAAGCCCACTCTCCCTCAAGCACCAAGAGGGGCAACCAAATTATCATGAGTTTTTGAGAATCACTGTGGGAAAGTTACAAGAGTTTTCCCATCAATTTGCCGCTGTCTTGAATATGTTTTATTCCATAACCCTGGTCTTTTATCCCAGTATGTTCACCAAGCTGGATGACTGAAGAAACCATCAAAGTAAAAATTATTAAGGCTCTTTTTGAAATTTACCTTACAAATATTTTGGTGTGAGAAATTCTAAACACCCAGCCTTTGTGTCAGAGAATTGTCTGAGGGTGTTCAAACCACTGAGCATTGTGAGGACCATTGTTTCATCTTTAAAAGACACAATTCAGATAGGATCACCTGTTAGTGCTTTTGATTAGCAAAAAGGACAGATGACTGGATAACAAGAGGAGAGGAAAACAAGTATGTTCTCTAAACTTTTTATATTATGTCTGTAACTTGTATAAATGGCAAGGCAGATATTGTTCAAGTGAAAGAAAACAAAGCAGGTGACCAGTGCCGGCATCGTGTGGAGTCTTTTTTTCAGGAGAGGGTGGTGGGCAGAGGCTGGTCCTGTGGACGCGTTGTGCTGTGTTGTGACATGTGAGGATGAGCATCACCACATGCACACTGAGCCAGATCATGCGGAACACACAGAGGGAGTCCCACACAGTTACAGCCCCTTTCTCAAAGGCAGCTTTCTCAAGCCATAACGCTTCTCCCTCTATCAGAGAGAAGTCTCTCTGTCAGAGAGAATATTTGTCTAATGAAGCGGTGTTGTAGGTGGTCGTGATGCCTATGATAACCTGGACATGGATCAGCAGGTTGGTGGGCCAGGAAAAAAGCAGGCAGGAAAAATATATGTGGAGATTTTTTTTAGTCTGAGTTGTACACACCTAGAGTTACTGGAAGTGATGATCATGGCCTGAAACATCCTCAGGAAATACGTTGTCAGGGGGAAAGGCCCCACCACTGCCTTACAACCAACGTCATCCAGAAAACTTTTCAGTCCATTTCTTAGTCTGAGTTGTACACATCTAGAGTTACTGGAAGTGATGATCATGGCCTGAAACATCCTCAGGAAATACGTTGTCAGGGGGAAAGACTCCACCACTGCCTTACAACCAACGTCATCCAGAAAACTTTTCAGTCCAAAAGTGAAGTGAAGTTGCTCAGTCGTGTCTGACTCTTTGCGACCCCATGGACTGTAGCCCACCAGGCTCCTCTGTCCATGGGATTTTCCAGGCAAGAATACTGGAGTGGGTTGCCATTTCCTTCTCCAGGAGATCTTCCTGACCCAGGAATTGAATTCAGGTCTCCCGCATTGTAGGCAGATGCTTTACCATCTGAGCCACCAGGGAAGTCCTTTCAGTCCAAAAGCATCTATCATTTCTGGAATTCCACTGAAAATAATTACCATGATGATGGCTACATTTAAACAGATTAAATCAAATCTATAAGCTTCTTTGTATGGTGCTGAAATAAGTAGATGTTGATTTGTAATGTAAGTAGCATTTTGTTGCCTATAAAACCAATCCCAAACAGGGAAAAATTATTCCTCAAATAGTATCACTTGAAAGTATTGTTTTCATCTTCCTCCTTCACTTTGGATAGACTCATTCACAGCCTACAAAGAAACCCAAATGGTTTGCAAGCTTGATAGAAATAATAGGGCTGTATGGAGAGTATACAATTTACGACCACTGTCTGCAACAGGATTTGCAAAGATTCTGTAACAACATCAGAAAATTAAGAATTAATTCTACAGGCACCTGTCAAGGATTACTAAAGTCACTTCAGAAGAACACTGGGGTTGAGATAAGGCATGCCTCATTGGAAAATCATTTCTGTACTCTATTTTCTGAGAAATAAACTCAGTATCCTGAAACGCGATTTTTTAGTCATGAAAAACAATATTTCAGATTTAAAGAGATTCTATTTAAGTTCTACAAATATATTCTAAACTTAGTTTGAAATTTTTGAATGCAAATCTATCTTCTTCCATAAACATGAGAAAATTATTAGGGTCTTTAAATGCATATTATTCCATTTCTACTGTACATGGAACACATTATGGCTTTTTTCATTTAGCAGAAGATTCCATCCTTAGAGTCACAATTGATCGTCTAGTACCATGAATCCCCTTTTTAGACCCTTTCACTCTTCCTGAGTTTTAATTTCTTCTAATGAACGCAGTGTGGCTGCCCTCTGATGCCCTCTTGCAACACCTACAGTCTTACTTGGGTTTCTCTTACCTTGGGCGTGGGGTATCTCCTCACGGCTGCTCCAGCAAAGTGCAGCCGCTGCTCCTTACCTTGGACGAAGGGTATCTCCTCACCGCCGCCCCTCCTGACCTTGAACGTGGAGTAGCTCCTCTCAGCCCTCCTGTGCCCGCGAAGCCATCGCTCCTTGGACATGGGGTTGCTCCTCCCAGCAGCCACCCCTGACCTCGGACATAGGGTAGCTCCTCTCTGCCGTTCCTGAGCCGTCGCAGCCTGGCACTCTCGGCTGCTGCCCCCGACCTCGGACGTGGGATAGCTCCTCTCGGCCACGCTACCTGATGAACTATGGACGGAGGTTCGTGACATTGTACAAGAGATAAGGATCAAGACCATCCCCATGGAAAAGAAATGCAAAAAAGCAAAATGGCTGCCTGAGGAGGCCTTACAAATCGCTGTGAAAAGAAGAGAAGCAAAAAGCAAAGGAGGAAAAGAAAGATATAAGCATCTGAATGCAGAGTTCCAAAGAATAGCAAGAAGAGATAAGAAAGC
>SJYT01046654.1:8918-101240 GCA_006410635.1 Cephalophus harveyi
GAGCCTGGTAAGCTACATTCCATGGGGTCTCAAAGAGTCAGACACGACTGAGCAACTTCACTGGTTCACTGGTGGTAGGACAGATGTTTCTAAAGAAAGGTTAAGCTTCTTTACTGGTGTGGAATTGTAATGAGTTTATGGTGGAAACAACAATTTCAACTCTTTGGCACCCTTCCTTGAAAGCTATAGTCCTCACTGGTGTTCTCCTTAAGGTTCATGTCATGTACTGGTTTTCATTCCAATCCAAAAGAAAGGAAATGCCAAAGAATGTTCAAACTACCGCACAATTGCACTCATCTCACGCTAGTAAAGTAATGCTCAAAATTCTCCAAGCCAGGCTTCAACAGTACATGAACTGTGAACTTACAGATTTTCAATCTGGTTTTAGAAAAGGCAGAGGAACCAGAGATCAAATTGCCAACATCCGCTGGATCATTGAAAAAGCAAGAGAGTTCTAGAAAAACATCTACTTCTGCTTTATTGACTATGCCAAAGCCTTTGACTGTGTGGATCACAATAAACTGTGTGGAAAATTCTGAAAGAGATGGGAATACCACACCACCTGACCTGCCTCTTGAGAAACCTATATGCAGGTCAGGAAGCAACAGTTAGAACTGGACGTGGAACAACAGACTGGTTCCAAATAGGAAAAAGAATACATCAAGACTGTATATTGTCACCCTGCTTATTTAACTTATTTGCAGAGTACATCATGAGAAATGCTGGGCTGGAGGAAGCACAAGCTGGAATCAAGATTGCCTGGAGAAACATCAGTAACCTCAGATATGCAGATGATACCACCCTTATGGCAGAAAGTGAAGAAGAACTAAAAAGCCTCTTGATGAAAGTGAAAAAGGAGAGTGAAAAAGTTGGCTTAAAGCTCAACATTCAGAAAACTAAGATCATGGCATGTGGTCCCATCACTTCATGGCAAATAGATGGGCAAACAGTGGAAATAGTGGCAGACTATTATTTGGGGCTCCAAAATCACTGCAGATGGTGACTGCAGTGATGAAATTAAAAGATTTTTACTCCTTGGAAGGAAAGTTATGACCAACCTAGATAGCATATTCAAAAGCAGAGACATTACTTTGCCAACAAAGGTCTGTCTAGTCAAGGCTATGGTTTTTCCAGTGTCATGTATGGATGTGAGAGTTAGACTATAAAGAAAGCTGAGCACCGAAGAATTGATGCTTTTGAACTGTGGTATTGGAGAAGAGTTTTGAGAGTCCCCTGGACTGCAAGGAGATACAACCAGTCCATCCTAAAGGAAATCAGTCCTGAATATTCATTGGAAGGACTAATGTTGAAGCTGAAACTCCAGTCCTTTGGCCACCTGATGAGAAGAGCTGACTCACTGGAAAAGACACTGATGCTGGGAAAGATTGAAGGCGGGAGGAGAAGGGGACGACAGAGAATGAGATGGTTGGATGGCATCACCGACTCAATGGACATGAGTCTGAGTAAACTCCAGGAGTTGGTGATGGACAGGGAGGCCTGGCTTGCTGCAATCCATGGGGTTGCAAAGAGTTGGACATGACTGAGTGACTGAACTGAACTGAACTGAAGGAGCTTCATCTGGGCACTTTTTTCTAATTTACTCGGAGGCATCATATGAGCTCAAAGGGGAGGTCCTGCCAAACATTAGTCTCTGCCCAGAGCCACAGTCATCACCACTTGGCTAAGCTTGGCCATGCATGTTTTCGGACTTCCCTGGTGGCTCAGATGTTTAAGTGTCTGCCTACAATGTGGTAGACTCAGGTTCGATCCCTGGGCCGGGAAGATCCCCTGGAGAAGGAAATGGCAACCTACTCCAGTATTCTTGCCTGGAAAATCCCATGGAGAGAGGAACCTGGTAGGCTACAGTCCATGGGGTCCCAGAGTCAGACATACCTGAGCGACTTCACTTTCACTTTCACTTTGGCCGTATTTTCAAAAGAAGAGTCTCTGATACATTGGCTGGAATAGGAGGGTGAGTTTCCTCCAATACAGGGAAAAATCTAATAAGGAGAGAGTTTTCAGTAAAGTACTCACAGCTCCCCATATAGTAGAGCAGCTCAGGACTTATGTGCTGAAGCCGAGCTCTGGGTTTGAATCCAGGTGTGCTGTGCAACCTTGGGCAAGCTACATGGTGTCTCTGTGCCTCCATTCCCTCATCTGAATACCAGGGACAATATTACACCTACCTCTGAGGGTGCTTAGAACAATGCCTGGTTCACAGCAATATAATGATATTAAGCACATCAGCACTTAATAGCTTTATTCAAGGATCTATGCAAGTGGAAAAAAAAAAGATTGTTTTCCAAATACGAAAAGAAAATTGCAGCATTTAAAACAAATGGAACGGTTAAACAAATGTTTGCAACATGGAGGTCAATCAGGGAAATGCCATTCAACTCTTAGGTGAAAGTGAAGCTGCTCAGTCGTGTCTGACTCTTTGCAACCCCGTGGACTATAGCCTACCAGACTCCTCAGTGCATGGAATTTTCCAGGCAAGAATATTGGAGCGGGTTGCCATTTCCTTCTCCAGGGGATCTCCCCCTTAGGTAGTGATATGCAAATAATATGGGAACTTTTTTTTTTTTTTGATAGTGAAAGAAATAAAAATCACAAAAGAAAATGACCACAAGTATGAGGAACCTTGGTCTTCACTTATTCTTTAAGTTTTGGTACATTCTGAGGGCACAGACTGGGGGCCCCCTTTCCTGGTGATGATCCACTACCTACTTCCTAGGAATCACTAATACTAACCCTAGCCAAGAGCTTAGAGTCTAAAGCCTAGAACCACTCTATTAAGAAAAAAAAAAATAAAACCACATACATAAATAGGATCATCAACAATAGTTGGGAAGCGTCTTGGATCACTTCACATGCCAACATGATAATCCAACATATTAATATGAAGAATATCTCAATACACAAATCTTTCAAAAAATCTCCCTTCAAAGATAAACGCTCAAGTCACGGCATGCATGATGAAACAGAGGCCACAGTTCCTAGGCATTTACCACAATCTTGCAGGACAGGACTACCACGTTCAAAAGTGACTGGACCAGACCAGCTTCCAGGGTGCAGGAACTCAGACGATGCATCTGTGCTAACTGCCTGTTTCCAGCACCTTCTGGATTCTTAATCCAAATCACACTGGAACGGTGAAGAAGCTCCAATAAGCTGCCTCTGAAGACAGGCCTCTTGCGGCAAAGGCAGGTCAAAGACGGGAGCTGAAGACGCTGGCTGTCTCTTTGTTCTCCAGGACTGACCATTGGATGCACAAGGGCCAACTTTGAGTGCTGTCTTTGTGATCTGAGCTGCAACTGGGTACCAATTATACTTTCATCAAACTAATATCTACATTGACTCACTCTTGTTTTCACTTAAATACCTACTTCAGCTCTCTCCTAAGCAAGAATGTCCACAAAATCACAAGCTTGATGTTACTAATTATATATTAATATGTTTCCTAATACACCTCAACATAAATAATTACTAATGAGATGAAAGACATTTGTGCACCATCTAAAAACCATCTCCACATGCCACTCTACATAGGGAAACAGATTCAGCAAAGATCTTCCTTTGTTTCACAAACTCACCAGATTAGATAAAATACCTTGGTACTTACAACTCCAAGAAAACCTGCCATACTGACCCCTTGGCCCTGAGCTGCTACAAACATCGGGGTTCTTACGAAAACCCGTTCTGTAGGTTTCTCTGCTCCTGGGTGTAGGATTATATCAGCCTCTATCCTAGCAGTCGCCTGACACACATCTTGCCACCACAGCCAGAAGATCCCAAAGTCCAAGGCAGCAGATGTGGCTTCAGCTGCCAGAAAAAAACATGTGTCTTTTTTTTTTGGTATGAACTTTAAAAGAGAAATGTGCATTCATGTGGGCTTCAGCCTATATGCTAAATCCTGGAGGACCCGTCTTGTCTTAAGGTCAGAGTACTCCTGGTTTGTCATTTCCTTGTCCATCTGTTGACCAAGTACCGCAGGTGGTTTTGAAAGGTGACCACACCTGGTGGCTATTCAACCCTCACTGCCTGGCTTCCCCACGTGGATACAGACACTCATGGCAAGAAAATATAAATGTACAACAGGAGTAGAAGGGTGAGACAAACTGTGACAGAGGTACATGAGAGAATAGTGGGGAAGGCTAATTATTTTTGTTTTCTTTTAAAAAAATGATCAGTTTCTAAGTATCTATATGCATAGGGGAAAAAATTAGGTGAAGTTAATCAGGATGTTGAGAGTAATGATGTTTGTTTGGAAGGATCTTGGGTCATTTTTAATAAATTATTTTTACTTTATCTGTGCTTTGGAACACATATTGCTTGTATAATAAAAAATGATTATTATAGCAAATGGGAAAAGCTTATGATAGAATATTACATGAGCAAAGTGAGATTACAGCTTTATGGGAAATCAATTGCCAGGAAAAATGTTAGGGCACTGGGAATTATAATTTTTTTTTAATGTAGATTTCCAGGGCTTCCCTGGTGGTCCAGTGGTTAAGAATCTGCCTTAAAATGTAGGGGACACCTGTTCGATTCCTGGTTCGGGAAGATCCCACAGGGTGCAGAGCAACTAAACGCATGCGCCACAACCGCTGAGCTCACGTGCACCAACTGCTGAAGCCCGTGTGCCTATAGCCCGTGCTCCGCAAGGAAAGAAGCCACCACCGCTAGGAGAAGCCCTGGGACCGCATCTGGAGAGGAGCCCCTGCTCAGCACAGCTAGAGAAACCCTGCACACGGCAATGAGGACCTACTGTAGCCAAAAATAAATACATAGATAAAAAAATTAAAAATATAGCCTTCTGAGGATTTACAGAGAATCTGAGGAAAGTGACATAGAAGATGCTGGACTGATGGGGATTCAGTGTCTACTCTTTGGCAGAAAGAGGACTTATCAGAGAATTCAGATTAGATGTATACTTTAGCTTGTGTTCTAATATTGTTTTTGTAACTACTTTCCAAGCATTTCTGCTACTTTTATACTTAAAAAATTTTTTTCAAAAACAAGCAAACAAACAACCCCAAACCAAATCAAAGGGAGAGGTATTCAGTCAACTAGGAAAATCTGCTGGGGTCTCTAACAGCTAGACAACCCTGTCTGTCATTTACACAGGATGGTCTTTCTTGTCCTCTTGGGGACAGGTGAGCCCAAGATGGGTCTCAGAGGAGGTGGTGGCATTAGAACCCGTGTTTCCTGGATGGCTCCTGCCTTCCAAATCCTTGTTGACAGAGTCTCAATGTTGTGTTTGCTTCCTTATTGCCGAGGTCTCTGCTACGCCAAGCTTCATCCTGTATAAGCACAATTACATGGGAAAACACCTCACCCACCAGGCCCGCTGCCAGGAGCAGAGTCATTGTGTCCTGATGGACAGATGACTCGGGACTCGGGGGTGCCCATGGCACACACGCAAGCCCAAGGGCTCTGCCCCTACCCATCCATGCAAGTGTCCACTTGCCCAGGGTGGGTGGTGTGTGTTTACAGCTGGCAGGGAAGAATGTGGCCGTTTCATCTGCTCCCTACCTCTCTCCCTGCCAAGGGCTGGAGGCAACTTTGCAGTGGAGAGTATCCATGGAGCCTTGGAAGATGCCAGGGGTATGTGGGGTAGAGGTGGAGAAGGCAGGTAGTTAGAGAATTGGGAATAAAATGCAGTGTCCCTGACTAAAGTCAGAAAAACAAGGTCAACCTGGTAACATTTTGAGGCTCACGAAGTAGGTCTAGCCCCTCTCTTTCTCTGTTTCTCACTGGGAAGCATAAACTATTCTATTATCATTAAAAATGAGAGCCTTGGAGTCAGACAGACTTGAGTGGAGTCTTGGAACCATCACGTCACCTCTCTGAGCCTCAGTTGTCTTAAAATCGTGTCCGACTCTCTGCAACCCCGTGGACTGTAGCTCTTCCATCCATGGGATTCTTCAGGCAAGAATACTGGAGTGAGTTGCCATTTCCTTCTCCAGGGGATTTTCCTTCTCCAGGACTTAACCCAGGTCTCCTACATTGCAGGCAGATGCTTTAACCTCTGAGCCACCAGGAAAGTCCATAAATGGGCACGACAATGGCATTTCCCTTCCTGGGCTTTTTTTTTTTTTTTCCAGTGAAGACTAAAATGAGATAATGCATATAAAGCACTTAGCGGAGGGTTGGACAAACACTGGCTATTATTACCTTTACTAAGAGAAAGAATGATGACAATATGTAGGTGGCTGCTAAGTTTACATACTTACCTGCAAGGCTGCTTTAGAAAGGACAGGTGCTGGAAAGGGAGTTTCCTAACTCAATAAAAGAATGATTTGGTTTTTGGACAGTACTTCCCAGAGGCTCAGCTGTCACTGTGTCCCATGTCTGTCGGAAACTTTCAATGGCTCTGAGGACCTGCAGAATAAAGGCCTTATAGTATGTCGGGCACGACTGAGCGACTTCACTTTCACTTTTCACTTTCCTGCATTGGAGAACGAAATGGCAACCCACTCCAGTGTTCTTGCCTGGAGAATCCCAGGGACGGGGAGCCCGGTGGGCTGCCGTCTATGGGGTCACACAGAGTCGGGCACGACTGAAGTGACTTAGCAGCAGCAGCAGCAGCATGGCCCCACTCTCCATGTCTCTCTTTATTCCCCTCTTTTTTCCTTTCTTTGAGTCTTTAGTTGCTTAGTTGTGTCCACCTCTTTGCAACCCCACGGACTGTAGCCCGCCAGGCTCCTCTGTCCATGGGGTTTCCCCGGCAAGAATACTGGAGTGGGTTGCCATTTCCTCCTCCAGGGGATCTTCCCGACCCAGGGACTGAACTCACATCTCCTGGGTCTCCTGCATTGCAGGTGGATTCTTTACCCGCTGAGCCATGAGGGAAGCCCTCACTTCCCTTCAAAATGACTGGTGGGTAAGAACCTGGGTTCGAATCCTAGTTCTGTCACTTACTTGAGTGTGACTGCGTGGAACTGACCTATCCTCTCGGGGCCCTGGTTTTCCCATCTGTAAAATAAGGGGGAGACAGCCCCTCCTTCATGGGGCTGGTGTGGAAGATTCAGTGCTAAGTGTGAAGGACGGGGCACTCTGGAGCGCAGAGAGGGATCAGTGTCTGCAGCAGCTTCCGAGCCTCTCATACCAGGCCCCTTGGGCCACCTGCTGGAGCCCCTGGCACTCTGGACACGCCCACGCGCTCGCTCCCCCTCACGCTGTTTCTCTCCTGGAGTGCCGTTCCCCCAGGCCCAGCTCCCGTGCTGCCTCTTTCAAGAAGCTCCCAGTGCTCACTGAATGGACATCATTTCCCCTCCTCCTCAGCCCCGTAACACTTTCCGTGGGCCAAGCGCTCCTATTTCGCTTGTTCCCAACTACTTCCTATCATGGCTAGTTAGGCCCCTCTCTAATCTCTCTTACGTGGTGAGGAGGGCCCTGGTCAGATTTCCCAACACTTGAAATTGCACGTGATAGTTGCTCAGTAAATATGTCTGGACTTCTGCGCTCGGAGGCAGGGTTGACATTCAGCAGCTATGACCCGGAGTGGTTTGCCAGAATGGTTTATGCTGGAAACTCCTGGCTGGAAGGCACCCTTCTCCTAAACATTCCAGTTATTGCCATTGCTTACGTGCATGGGGTGGGAGGGGGAGCACCTGGTTCCCCTCCATCCACCTGCTACCGGGAGCTGTGTGACAGTGGCACAGTGGTAGAGTCTGCCTGCCAATGCAGGAGATCGATCGTGGGTCAATCCCTGCGTTGGGAAGATCTGAAGTGACAACCCATTCCAGTATTCTTGCTTGGAAAAATCCCACGGACACAGGAGCCGGATGGGCTACAGGGTGCGAAGAATCGGACACGACTCGGCATTACCATCACCATTCACATGTCACAGCTATCCAGTTCCTACGAATGGGACTTGGAGGCAGGATCTTTAAAGGGGAGACTAAGAGAAAATGAAGCCCATGGGCGGCCTAATCCAATCTTACCCACATCTTATAAGAAGAGGATGTTTGGACATCCAAAGAGACACCAGGGAAGAGCATGCACAGAGGAAGGGCCACGCGGAGACACAGTGAGAAGGCGGCCATATGCAGGCCAAGGAGGCAGGCTTCTGCAAAACCAGCCCGGTGGACACCTAGAACTTAGGCTTCCAGCCTCCAAAACTGTGAGAAAAGAAACGCTTGTTGTTTAAGTCACCTAGTCTGTAGTAGTTGGTCTAACAGCCCAGGCAGACTTGGAAAAGCTGTAAAGGGAGAAGGAACCAGTAGGCAAGGGACTGAGTGGGGTGAGGAGAGAGGACTCGGGAGAGCTCCCCACTGACTCTCTAGGATCTGGATGATGGGGTCAGTAAGTCCATCCGCCTGCCCTCAGCTAGGAATGATTTTGGCTTAGAGGTGAATCTGTTCTTTTCTCCCCCAACCAAGAGATGTCATAACCTTCCTTGGAAACACACTCCCATATTTAACAACCTGCTTTGCGAGTCGTTCCTCATTACCAGGTTAAAGGCAATAAGTGGCACCTTAAAAAAAAGTTGGTTTTTAAACTTAAGCCTCGACAAAGTGTGACTGTCCAAACTTTTGACAAAAAAGACCTTACAGTTTTCCTGCAATGAATCCAGCAATGGGTTCCGGTCACACTTAGAATAAAACCCCAATTCCTTACCAAGTTCTGGAGAGCAAGCAAGCCCTGCTGCTGCTGCTGCTAAGTCGCTTCAGTTTTTCCAGACTCTCCTCCTGCCCTTCTCACACTTCCTCACGTCTGTTCCTCCAATTTGCCAAGATCAGGCCACCTCAGGTCCTTTGCACCTACTATTCCTGCTGAATCAGCCATCCCCGGCAGCTTCCACAGCCATCCAAACTTTTGACAAAAAAGACCTTACAGTTTTCCTGCAATGAATCCAGCAATGGGTTCCGGTCACACTTAGAATAAAACCCCAATTCCTTACCAAGTTCTGGAGAGCAAGCAAGCCCTGCTGCTGCTGCTGCTAAGTCGCTTCAGTTTTTCCAGACTCTCCTCCTGCCCTTCTCACACTTCCTCACGTCTGTTCCTCCAATTTGCCAAGATCAGGCCACCTCAGGTCCTTTGCACCTACTATTCCTGCTGAATCAGCCATCCCCGGCAGCTTCCACAGCCTCCCTGGCCCAGCATCAGCATCACTCAGCGAGCTCTTCAAAGACCCACACGCAAGAGCCTCATGCACAGCAGCTCTGACCCCCCAGGTCGGGGTATCTGTATGCTTTAAACTCCCACACAAAGCCTGATGCCCAGGCAGGGCTGGGGACCATCGCCCTAGATCTTCATCAAGCTGCTTCATCTTTGAGGCTTCAGCTCCGATGCCACCTCTGAGACACCCACCCTGACCCCCAGCCCCTCAGGACACTCTAGCCCATTGCCTGCCTTGTTTATTCTTTCCACAGAACCCGACACCATTGAAACTGTCTCCTCTCTTCATTTCCTGACTGTCTCCCTCTACCGGGGTTTGAGCCTCCCTGTGAAGGTGACTGGGCCTCTGTCTCCCTAGCTTTGCCCCAGTGCAGAGCTGTTCTGGCCGACACAGGAGCCACGTGGGTGGCGAATACTGGGCACTGGAAACTCCATTGCACTGAGATGTGGTTCCATGTGGAACGCTGTCTGCATTTCAAAGAAACCATTTGAAGGACTTCCCTGGGGGTCCAGTAGCTAAGGTTCTGTGCTCCCAATGTAGAAGGCCCAGGTTCGGTTCCTTGTCCGGGAACTAGATCCCACAGCAGCAACTAAGACCCAGTGCAGTCAAAAAATAAATAAATGTGTTTTAAGAATCACTTCTTTTTAAAAAAAAATCCAAAGCAAAGAAACTGTAGAAAAAAGAGAGACATAAAATACTAGTATTCTGCAAGATGAAGTGTTCTGGAGAAGAATTGTACACTAATGTGAGTAACACTACTACATCATACACTTAGAAATGGTTAAGATGATCAATTTCAGGTTGTGTGTGTTTTAGTAAAATTAAAACTTTAACGACTTCCCTGGTAGTCCAGTGGTTGAGAGTTCACCTGCCAAGGCTGGGGACATGAGTTCAATCTCTGGTCCAGGAAGATTCCACATGCTCCAGGGTAACTAGGCCCATGACCCACAACCTACTGAGCCCACACACCCAGAGCCTGCATCAAGGGAAGTGACTGCAACGAGAAGCCCACGCACCACAACAACTAGAGAAAGGAAGACCCAGCGCAGCCAAAAATAAGTGAACACATAAATAAATGAATAAATATCATCTATCTGTATATGTGTGTTTGTTAATTGCTCAGTCGTGTCCGACTCCTTGCAACCCCACGGGCTGTAGCCCGCCATGCTCCTCTGTCCATGAAATTTTCCAGGCAAGAATACTGGAGTGGGTTGCCAGTTCCTGCTCCAAAATGAATAAATAAATAAATAAATAAAAATTATTTATCTGTATAGGTTAGGAAGAAAACTATGTTAAAAGACTTTTAAAAGGTATATTGAACATAGAAAATCTCAATAATTTTTAATATTGACTACCTGTTAATGGGTCAATAAAATATATTATTAAAACCAGTTTCACTTATTTCTTTGTTTTTACTTATTTTTTTTTCAATATGGTTATTAAAAAACTAAGTTGTTATGTGGTTCAGCTTTGTGGCTTGTGTTATATTTTTACTGATCAGTGCTGACCTAGAACCACAGCTGGCACACAGTAGGCACTTCAATATGAGTTGAGTATCAAAATGAATACAGCTGCTGCCAAAGAGGTGCTATTTTGAGATTTCTCTGGTGGTCCAGTCCTTAAGACTCTCCACTTCCACTTCAGAAAGAGTGGGTTCAATCGCAGGTCGGGGAACTGAGATCCCACATCCTGTCCACCATGCATTGCAGCAAAAAAAAAAAAAAAAAAAAGTGCTGTTTTGAGTGTAAGGGCAATGTTCTGTCTGCCAGGAGAGAATGGCGGTGCACTTACATAACGAAATCATCAAAATTAATAATTAATATCTACTGTTATGATGACATCAGCTGCAGTTGTGGAATACCTAATATGCACCAGGGACTGTCACGGCACTTTGCCCACATTATCTCATTTCATTCTCAAGTCGGTCCTTTAAGGGACCATTGCCTCCATAGGACAACCGGCTGCCCAAGGGCATCCAGCTGGTGAGGAGAGAGGGTTGGCCCAGCCTCTCCAGAACAACAGGCCAGGCCCCACGTGCCATCCTATTACGAAGGACTTGCAGACCCTTCTTAAGCCAGACAACGAGCAGGGGCTTCTGGCTTCCAGAGTCTAGAGAAAACCCCAGGAGGCAGTGAGTCCCTGTCCTCTGGGTCCAGGAAGAGAATGAAACCATTCATAAGCCCTGATCTCCTCGAGCTCACCCACCCAGATCCGGCTGCCAGACCTCTCCGTTTCAAGGACTCTGGGAACCGGTCCTGGCCCAGGTGGTCATTCTTGCTCAAGGCGGTTGTGGTGGATGGCACTGGGCCCAGCCTGACCCGCCCGAGGGCCCTGCCCCGTGCCCGAGGCCGCAGGGTCTGCGGTGCGGCTGTTCTCCTCCTGCCCTGTGGCTTTCAGGCCCAGAGTCGCCTGAGACTCCATCTCTGGGGCTCAGATCGCTTGCGCAGGTGGTGTTAATATCTAACGTGAAGCCTTTATGGAGGGGTCTTTGATCCTAAGATGCACAGATCAGGACCCTCTGGAGTGGGGATGGGGTGCAACACATGGACAGAAATTCTCCCATCTTTGGGGTCCAATTCCATCTTTAAACTGTCAGTATGAACTCGAGGAAACTGCTCAGGTCTGGTCAGAGAGACAGTGACTGACGAAGACCTGTCTAAGACCTGGTTCCCCTGGCGACAGCTGGGTGTCAGGGAGCCTGACCTCAGAGGCAATAAAGATCCTGCTGTCTGGGGAACCTCAGAGCCCCAGCCTGCGAGCCAGTCAGTGGGTCAACCAGAACCTAGAGCAATGGTTCTCAAAGGCTGGCCCCAGACTGGCTGCTGCAACATCACCTGGAACTTGTTAGAAGGCAACTCCTCCAACCCCACTCCAGACTTCCCGAATTAGAAACTCTGGGTTTGAACAAACACTCTGGATTTTCACAGCCCCCAGAGATTCTGGGCCATGCTAAACTTGAGAACCAAGGCCTACAGCCTACCGCCTCACTTCTCGAGTACCAAGACCAGCAAATCAGCATCACCTAGCAGCTTGTTGCTGCTGCTGCTGCTGCAAAGTTGCTTCAGTCGTGTCCGACTCTGTGCGACCCCATAGACGGCAGCCCACCAGGCTCCGCCATCCCTGGGATTCTCCAGGCAAGAACACTGGAGTGGGTTGCCATTTCCTTCTCCAATGCATGAAAGTGAAAAGTGAAAGTGAAGTCGCTCAGTCATGTCTGACTCTTCATGACCCCATGGACTGCACCCTACCAGGCTCCTCCGTCCATGGGATTTGCCAGGCATAAGTACTGGAGTGGGGTGCCATTGCCTTCTCTGAGCAGCTTGTTAGAGACACAATATTTAGGCCCCACTTCAGTTACAGAGTCAGAATCTGCACTCAGCAGGACACCCTGGGCCTCATGTATCTGCTAAGATTGAGGACATGCTGGCCTAGAGCTCCTTGCCGTTAAGTCAGGGGTCTCAAACTCAAATGTTTCCAGGGACCAAGTAGGTGATGTTAAAAATAATGAAGCCAGGGACTTCCCTGGTGGTCCAGTGGTTAAAACTCCACCTTCTAATGCAGGGCACATGGGTTTACTCCCTGGTTAGGGAACCAAGATCCCACATGCGTGCGTCTGTGTTCAGTCATGTCCGATTCTTTGTGACCTCATGGACTGTAGCCGCCAGGCTCCTCTATCCATGGGATTTTCCAGGTAAGAATACTGGAGTGGGTTGCTGTTTCCTCCTCCAGGGGATCTTCCCGATCCAGGAATTGAACCCTCATCTCTTGCATCTCCTGCACTGCAGGCGGATGCTTTACCACTAGCCACATGCCACGGAGCAACTAAGCCTGAGCCCCGAGAGAAGCCCGGGCACCACCTCAAAGAGCCCTTGGCGCTGCATCAGAAGATCCCGGCTGCCACAACTGAGACCCCATTTAGCCAAAAACAAATAAACAAATATTTTAAAAAATGAAGCCAGGTGAGATCCAGCTGATTATTGCTCTTTGGAAATGTGAGCCCAGGATGTCTAGATCTTTTCATTTTTTTTTCAAGAAAAATCTAGAAACCCAGATGCCAAAGTGAAACTTTCCTGATTAAAAAAAAATGGCTAGACTTGGGCTTCCCTGGTGGCGCAGTGGCTAGGAGTCCACCTGCTAAGGCAGGGGACTCGAGTTCAATCCCTGGTCCAGGAAGATTCTACGAGCCTCAGAGCAACTAAGCCCGTGAACCACAACTACAGAAGCCCGCGTGACCAGAGCCTGTGCTCCGCAACAACAGGAGACACTGCAGCGAGGAGGCCACACACAGCACAACGAAGAGGAGCCCCTGCTCGCTGCAACTAGAGAAAGCTCGTGCACAGCAACGAAGACCCAGTATAGCCACCACCACGACAAAACTGCTGGACTTCCCTGGAGGGCCAGTGGCTAAGGCTCCGTGCTCCCAATGCAGAGGGCTCAGATTTGAGTGCTGGTCAGAGAACGAGAACCCACACGCCAGAACTAAAGATTTCTGAATGTTGCAACTAAAAAATCCTGCATGCCACAACTAAGATTGAAGATGCCATGTGCTGCAACAAAGATCTGGTGCAGTCAAATAAATTTAAAAAAAAATTACAATGTGGATGATATAAAACCAGACCTACGGGGCACCAGCACGTAGGTGTTGGGGCAGGAGAGTGGTCTCCTCCCTGGGTGAGCTATCTGAGCCTGGGACAGCCCTGCCAGGCATGGCAAAAGGCGTGCAGCAGGGCCTCTAGAAGGGCTGGGAGAGAACTTCTCAGACTCATCTGCATAAAGGAATCGCTTGCAGATCTTTGAAATACTGAAACCTAGCTCCCGCCTCCAGGCAGTCTGATTTACTTGGTCTTGAACGTTCTCTGGGTAATTCCAAACTGCAGCAGCTTGAGAACCATTGGCCTGATAGAGCAGGCATTGGCAAACAGGACAGACAGGAATAGTGTAAGCTTTTCACGTCACAGAGTCTCTGCTGCAGCTACTCAGTTCTGCCGTGGGAGTGTGAAAGCAGCCAGAGATGATATTAAAGAACTGAGCACGGCCGTGGGTTGTGTGTGTGAGGGTGTTTTCCCTGGGGCGGTGCTGAATAGCTTGCAGGATCTTAGTTCCTGGATCAGGGATCGAACCTGGGCCATGACAGTGGAAGCATGGAGTCCTCACCACTGGACTGCCAGGAACTTCCCAGCATGGCTGTGTGTTCACTTTTGGTTTTGTTGCTGTTTTTTCTTTTTCTTTTTTATTTATTTGGCTGTACCCAGTCTTAGGCTTCCCAGGTGGCAGATGGTAAAGAATCCGTCTGTCAATGCAGGAGACGAAAGAGATGCAAGTTCGATCTGTGGGTTGGGAAGATCCCCCAGAGGAGGGCATGGCAACCCACTCCAAACTCCATGGACAGAGGAGCCTAGTGGGCTACAGTCTATGAGGTTGTAAAGAGTCGGACACGACTGAAGCAGCTTAGCACACACACCGGGTCTTAGATGGGGCATGCAAGATCTTTGACCTTTTTATTTTGGCATATGTGATCTTGTTCCCTGACCAGAGATCAAACCTGGGCCCCCTGCATTGGAAGCATGGAGTCGTAGCCATTGGACCACCAGGGAAGTCCCACGCTGTGTTTTAATAAGATTTTCTTTATGAATCCTGAATTTTGAACTTCATGTCGTTTGCATGTGTCAGAATATGATTTTTTTCTCTGGATTTTTTTTTTCCAACCACAGGAAACTCATGGACTGCACAGACTTGGCCTTTGGGCCATAGTTTGCCAGCCTCTGGGCTGGAGGAATGAATTGAGGGCATGGAGGCCTGGACTGCAGGCCTCCTTCTTCTTCCTGGTATTTACCCACACAATCTCTGAAACCTTAGCAGCACTGGATTATGAAAAGGTTATGTTGACAAGGCCGGATCAAGTATTGACTTGGTCTGGCTCTGGGCCAACAACGTCAGATTAGAACCTAAGTCCTTCATCACCCTGGCAGGATTTCAGGCAGCTGCCTTCCAGTGGGCAACTCGGAGCCCACCTCTCTGGCTGGAGATGTCATTGATCCCTAACATGTAGTGACCGTTTGGCCTGAACTGCGTCATCTTATTTCCTTCTCACTCCTCAAGAGAGAGAGGACTAGTGTATGCTCGTGTGTATTATTATACACCCATTTTTCGATGAGAAAACTGAGACACAATGAGGTCAGGTGATTTTCCTAAAGCCACAGAGTGAGAGAAATCGAACAGAATTGAATGCACGTCTGCTTGACTCTAGACGCTGCTCTCATAAACGCTCTGCCATATCACCTCTCAATAATCCATCACATCACCAGTCAGTGTGACACTCAGAGACAACCTTCTCAAGCACAAGCTTTGGGCAGCACGCTGGGGTCTCTGCATCTCACCTGGCATCCAGACACCAACCAACCTTCTCTGCTTTGAGCTGCAGTCAGATCTGGGGCATCCAAGATAGACTCTGTGTCCACTCCAGGAAGAGGGAGGCTAGCACAGCGGCCCCGTACGACTGTGCAGGCGGCACACTGGGGGTATTGTTCACACCGTATTCTGTGTGAATAGCACCCGTGGATCTGTGGAGCCGGAGGCTGGAGGTGAGATGCTCAGAGCTGCCTGGCCTAAGAGTGGCCTTGGGTGCCCACCATTACTGCCGTTCAGGAATAATTCATCCAAAAAAGAGGCGCCCCCAAAGGGAATGCCATCATAGATGGTGAGGGTTTAGGTGGGCAGCTTTGGGGAGTCCTTTGAGTCTGGGGCAGGGAGCAGCTGGCACTTACTGGAACCTCCTCTATCCAGTTCGGAAAACTGGATCTTGCTCCCTGATCTCTCTCGGATTGGACTGACCACAGCTCCAGCTCTGAACTCTTAGCCCTGCTCCAGGTGAAAGGTCCCCATCTCTTTCCTCCACACCCTGCCTCCTTGGAAAGAAAGAAGGGCCCTTGAGTATTCTCTCCAGTCCTGACCCCAAACTGCCCCACACCAGCCCTCCAGTGCCCGTTCTCACACTGCCCCTGGCTACCCAGGGCTGCAGGAAACTCCCAGCCCAATGTCCCCAGCTCTCCCCTTCACTGCTGCCCTTGCCAGAGTGTTTTCCTATGTTTGCTTTGCTTTTATGATTTGAGCCAGGCCCTGTGCCAGCTCATGTGACCCTCATCAGATTCCCAGGAGGCAGGAACTATGATTACTCTCATTTTACAGACAAGGGCTTGGAGAGGTTCAGAGAGGTTAAATCAATTACCCAGAGTCACACAGTTAGAAAGCGTCAGAGGCAGGAATCAGATTTGGGTCTTTTAGACTTTAGAGTCTACTTCTTTATCTTTCTGGGGGATGAATGTGTCACGTCCTCTAGGTCTGTTTCGCTATGTGCAGGTTGGGTCGTGGGGCTGGGAAGCCATGTGGGTGAGCATGATGTTGGTGATGATGGTGGTGAAGGAGACGATGAGAATAATGGGGATGATGGTGGGATGACAAAGAAGATGAAGCTGATGGGATAAGAGGATGGGATGGTAATGATGGCGGTGATGATAATGATGAGGATGGTGGTGACGATGACCACGATGTACCCGCTTGATAGGGGGATAGGATAGATGTCTATCTACCCACATGATAGACCGCATGATGTAACTCAGGTCAAACACTGCTCACCATGCCGGTTCTATAATCAGCACTCTATAAGTATTGCATCAGCTGAGGTCTCTGTGCTCTAGACCTCCAGAGTGGGTTCCACTGCCTTTTTAAACAAACACCCTCCTCCTCAAACACTAGGTGAAAGGCATGAATCAGAGACAAGAAAGGGGGAAAAGGGTAACATTTTTCTCTGTTGGTCCCTTCTGTTTCCTGCTAAGTCTCCATTCTTGCCAACCTCTGAAGTCTAGCTTGGCTTTGGAACCGAGTCCCTCGGAGGGAGGCCTGGCCTTGGCCGGTTTCCTGGGCCCCGGGTGGCCATCTCCCCCAGCCTCCAGGGAGATTTGGAGGCTGAGAAAGTGGTGCCCAGGAAGGGGCTGCTGCCCCAGGAATCACAGTCACATGCAAGCCGGGCTCTGGTCTGCCCACTCTCTGTTGGGGGAGATTAGGATCTTCACCCCTACAGTGACCCAGGGGAGGTCCTGCGGGAGTGACCCCTGAAACCTTATACTCCACTGCCAGTGAGCCAACAGCTTTGAGAGCCATTGTCATGGAGTAAAAATTTCTGTTCCTCCTCCACATTCATCTGGAAGCCGAGGAGAGGCAGGGAGAGCTCTGTGATCAGACTGCTTGAGTTCAAATCCCAGTCCAACCATTTGTTAGCTCTGTGTGACCTTGGGAAAAGGACTTAACCTCTCTGAGCCTATTTTCTGATCTGCAAAATGCAGACAACAACATCACCTGTTTCACTGGACTGTTGGAAGAGTATGATGAGATCACGCGGTGAGAGAACTCAGTCTCTCCAAAGGTCAAGTGAGGGAGAGGGTATCTTTATGGTCACTGAACAAATTCTATGCTGTAACCCGGCATGGAGAGCATACTTTAAAGGACCACCTGTTATTACTACTGTAGAGGGGAAAGCCACATGGGCCCCACCAACATATATCTGATGAGCCATATCTTGTGTTGAGAAACTAAAGTCAGTCCATCCCTGTGCACAAGGCAAGCAAGCAACATGGATCCCAGACAGAGCGGCTGCACCTCCTCCAGTGGCTGAGATGGTTTGGGGGCTGACTGCAGGGAGGTTTTTTCTAGCCCATTAGATTCTAAGATCCAATAAGAACACAGCCCCTCCATCCCATGCCCAGGCATCAGGGGCCCTAGTGGGAGTTCAAGAGTGGGGGTGAGGATGGAGGGGGCCTCTCAGGATGGGGTGGGGGTTGAGGAGTCTTCTGGGGTCTGAGAGATGTGGCTCACTCAGCTCTGGATCGCCAGGGCCTAGTCCATCACTGGCACTCATCCAGCCACCTGTCATTTATTCACTCAACCAATACCATTATCATGCAAGGAGATCAAACCAGTCAATCTTAAAGGAAATCAATCCTGAATATTCATTGGAAGGACTGATGCTGAAGTTGAAACTCCAATACTTGGGCCACTTGATGCGAAGAACTGACTCATTGGAAAAGACCCTGATGCTGAGAAAGTTTGAAGGCAGGAGGAGAAGGGGACGACAGAGAATGAGATGGTTGGATGGCATCCCTGACTTGATGGACATGAGTTTGTGATGGACAGGGAAGTCTGGTGGGTTGCAGTCCATGGAGTCCCAGAATCAGACACAACTTAGCGATTGAACAATAACAAAATATCACTGAGAGTCTACAGAGAGCTGGGGCTATAGCAGTGAAGCAGTTAAAAAAAAAAAAAACAAAAACAGACAAAATCTGTCCCCTGAAATTTAAATCCCTGTGAACTAGTGTCGAAGGCTTCAGGAAACACTCCTGAAATTATCCCCCAATGCTGGGAAATGGGTCTGATTCCTCCCTCCCCTTCCCCCACCCTTTTTCTCCGTTCTGCCTTCTATTGGGGGCGAGGTGGAGATTTGCCCAAAGGGTAGGCCGTCCTGTGGCCAGACTGCCACCCTCTGTCATCAGGGGTCCGAGGGGTCAGGGAGGGTGAGGCCCAGCCCGGCTCCCACTTCTCCAGCCAGCAAGCTGCAACCATCCCGTCCATCCTCTGCTGGAATATCACCCCTCCCTGGACACACACACCCAGGCCCAATTCTGATCTTTCAACTTGCCCTGAATTCTATAGGAGTTTCAGACTTTTCAGCCCAGAACTTTCCTCCCTTTACCCCACCCTCATCTCTTTCCAAAGCGGGGCCTGAACAGCATTTCTGGAGTTAACTGGAGCAGTAAGAAGGGTGGGGCCCGGGAATGAGGGTCAATTACCTGCTGGCCACAGAGCAAAGGTGCTGGGCTTGCCTAATGATGCCCCTGCAGGAGGCCCTATTGTCCCCAGTCCATAGGCCAGGGCTGGGACTCAGAGGTTAAGTACCTCACCCGCAAGGTCACACATAACTGAGCTGCAGCTCCAGCCCATTGAACTCCCAAACCCTTAATGGTTACATAAGTGAAAGTCGCTCAGTCGTGTCCGACTCTTTGCGACCCCAAGGACTATACAGTCCGTGGAATTCTCCAGGCCAGAATACTGGAGTGGGTTAGCTGTTCCCTTCTCCAGGGGATCTTCCCAACATAAATGAGTGTCCAAAGAAGAGAATTAAAGCGTCTGGGGGATTTTAATACTTAAAACATGGCAGCAAGGCTCTGGGGGACAGGAGCTGTCTCCCCAGACAGCCTGTGGTAAATCAGGACCCTCCTTCCACCTGGGAGCACCCAGCATGGGGCAGAGGCATGTCTAACCATTTCACATTCCTCCCAGTCTCTAAAACAGCCCTTCCAAGGCTGCCTTCAGGCCCACAGCCTCAGACCCTGAAGGTTCTCTGTGGTCTGTGGTCTCTCTCACCAGCCAAACTCCCCCTCCCCGTGGAGCAAACCGCTAAGAAAGGACAATAGTGACCCACCCTGGGGTGCGGGGTAGGGCCTTTCAACCAGGGAAATCAACGAACTCCAGACATAGACACAGGTAAGAGCGGAATTTCAGGAATCAGCCTGTTTGAGGAGGTTGTACTCCAGCTCTGGCTTAAGGGCCTTGATGCAACAGGAGCAGGTATGGCTCCTGAAGGAGGTGTGCCAGGCTTCTCAGGCCTCAGTCCAGGCCTCGGTTTGGAAATGAGCTCCCTGGCACATCAGGAGGAAGCAAGACTGAGGGCCTCCAATCCTCAAGACTCCCGCCATCAGGAGGCACTGTTGGGGGAGGGGAAGTTTGGGCTGAATCTGGGCTCTGTTGTTATCTCTGCGGGGCCTCTTGGGAAAATCCCTGAACCCCCTGGAGCCCCTTACTGCCCCATCCTTCATCAGCTGGGCTCCTGTTACCTTATCTTGGTCTCCCCAGCTCGCTCCCCACAACCACCCAGGGAAGTCCTCCAGATTAAGCTCAGTCCCCTGAATCTTTGCTGCTTTGCTAAGAGAATATTCCCTTTGTGTAAAAAAAAAAAAAAAAAAAAATTCCTCCTTTAAAAACAAAAATGCTAAGACTTTCAGGCTTATTTCAAGTCTATTTTTTTAACAATTACTTAGGATTTACTGTGGGCCAGGCATTGCTCTAAGCACTTGACACCTTTAATCCTAGAAACATCCCTTATGGGATGAGAATTATTATTACCTTCAGTTCAGTCGCTCAGTCGTGTCCGACTCTTTGCGACCCCATGAATCGCAGCACGCCAAGCCTCCCTGTCCATCACCATCTCCCGGAGTTCACTCAGACTCACGTCCATCGAGTCAGTGATGCCATCCAGCAGGCTGATCTCCTTCAGAATGGACTGGTTGGATCTCCTTGCAGTCCAAGGGACTCTCAAGAGTCTTCTCCAACCCCACAGTTCAAAAGCATCAATTCTTCGGCGCTCAGCCTTCTTCACAGTCCAACTCTCACATCCATACATGACCACAGGAAAAACCATAGCCTTGACTAGACGGACCTTAGTCGGCAAAGTAATGTCTCTACTTTTGAAAATGCTATCTAGGTTGGACATAAGAAAACTGAAGCACAGAGAGGTTAAACTAACTTGACTGAAGTCACACAGCTAATAAGTGACAGAGCCAGGATTCAAATCTGTGTAGGTAAGGAGGCCACAAGTTTTGAACTGGTTCATCTTTGGTGGCTTCCCACCAGCCAAGATGATTTGTCTGACTATTCTATAATTTCACAGTATGGAAATGCATTAAAACTTTTTTTTTTTTTTTTTTTTAAATACAAAGTGACAGAAAAATACAGATGGTGCTTTTACAAACTCCTTATATATAAACTCACTCCACTTGAGTCTGTTGATTTTAATATTTAATATTCCTTATCCTCCTAAACCTGAACTCCTACCTCCTACATTCAAGAGATGCAGAGCAAGCACTTTATATGGATAAAGTCTTTTAGTTCTTGCAGGATTTCTGTGAGCCAGGTACTCTCTGACAATTCATTTTGAAGGTGGGAAAACCGATGCTTTAAAGAAGTACATACACTGGAATCAAGGAATAGAACCAAAGCAATCTGATATCAAAGCCCCTGTTTGTTTTTTTATCATCCCTAAATTTTTTTCACTGTGACAAAATGCACAACATAAAATTTACCATTTTAACCTTTCTTTTGGTAAAGATACACATCAATATCAACATTCAGGTTGGAACATAATTGTCCTACAAAGACTGTAAATTGAAATGTCATTATTGACTTGCAAGCGGCCACACCAGTCCCCCTTGAGCCTTTCCTGTTTGTTTCTTACATCAAAGGAGTAATATCCATTCCACAAAACAAAAATTGAAGTAGCCTTGGCTTACCAGCAATTACACTTTCACTTTTCCCACCCAGCTAATTGTTTTAAAACTAACTTGCTAATATGCTGTTGGTATAGAAAGAAAGTGAAGTCGCTTAGTCATGTCCAATTCTTTGCGACCCCATGGACCTATCAGGCTCCTCTGACCATGGGATTTTTCAGGCAGGAATACTGGAGTGGGTTGCCATTTCCTTCTCCAGGGGATCTTCCTGATCCAGGGATCGAACTCAGGTCTCCTGCATTGCAGGCAGACACTTTACTGTCTGAGCCACCAGGAAAAATTTATTCATAATAGACGTGAGATAAAGGATCGCCATTTTAACCATTTTTAAGTGTACATTTCAGTGACATTATGTATTTCCACTATCGTGCAACTATCACCATTTGTCTGTCTTCAGAAAAATTACATCATCCCAACCAGAATGAAACTGTACCCATTAAAGACGAACACCCATCCACTCTTCCTCCTCTGCCCCAGGTAATATCTTTTCTACTTTCTCTCTGCACTTGCCTATTTCAGGCACCTCACACAAGTGAAATCATGCAATGTTTGTTCTTTTGTGATAAAGGCCCTGCCTGAAACAGTTAATTTCATTTTTATTTGAACACATATTATATAATTTGGGTCACAGTCAAAGGGGAAAGTAACATTATCTCCAGTATCATGCTTGTTTTAAATAAGGAGAAGATACATGTGGCTGGATTTTATAACACTAGCAACTGTACGAGGGGAAAAAACATCTAATGGGTACCAAATTGTATGCTTCCTATTCATCAGTTTCCTTCCCCAAGTCAATCAGTATCACCAGCTTCTGGCATGCCCTCCAAATCCTAATATGTGTATACAAATCTACACATATATATGCACAATGAGTCCTGTTTTTAAATTATCTACTTTTACTTTAAACTTTTTTTTCGTATTGGAGTATAGCCAATTAACAGATAATGTGATAGTTTCTGGTAAACAGTGAAGGGACTCAGACATACATACACATGTATCCATTCTCTTAAACTCCCTTTTAAAAATACATACAAATGCACACACACACACACACACACACACACACACACGGTAGAACACTATATGCTGTACTATACCTTGCATTTTTCTTTTAACAATACATCCAGGAGACAGTTTCACATGTATTCATGAAGAGCTACTGCTGTCTTTTGATTGACTGCATTGTATTCTCTTGTATGGCTGTACTGACATGTACAGCACTTAGTTCCCCTCTGGTGGCTGTTTAGCTAATTTCCAATCACCTGCTCTCACACAACACTGAGTCTCTTTGTTCTAACAGAATGTGTCCAATGCAACGATATCCATGGGATAAATGTCAAGAGGTGAAGTGGTAGAGACAGAGGTTGTGAGCATCATAAATAGCAACAGTTTTCCTAACTCCTGCCCCACCACCCCTGCCGAGATTGCCCAATATGTGCTCCCACCAAGGAAGTCTGAGAATCCTGGTGTCTCCACCAGCACTGGGTGTTACCTAGCAATCTGGCAGGTGGAAATACAATTGATGCGGTTTTGTTGTGTGCTTTTGTTTTCAGAGTTGGGCCTCTTTTCATCTGTTTGAATTCCATTTGTGTTTCTTTTGATGTGAACAGCTGAATCATATCCTCTATTCCTTTTTCCTTCCATTTTTGAAACAGGCGGTTGATAATTTGTAAGAGCTCTCTATGAAATTAACTCTGTCATAAAAGTGGTATATATTTTTATTAGTTGGACATGCCTGCGCTTATGGATTTTTGTTTGTTATGATCATGTCAGTTCAGTTCAGTTGCTCAGTCATGTCTGACTCTTTGTGACCCCATGGACAGCAGCATGCCAGGCTTCCCTGTCCATCACCCCAGGCTTGCCCAAACTCATGTCCATCGAGTTGGGAATGCCATCCAACAATCTCAACCTCTGTCGTCCCTTTCTCCTCCTACCTTTAATCTTTCCCAGTATCAGGGTCTTTTCCAAGGAGTCAGTTCTTTGCATCAGGTGGCCAAAGTATTGGAGCTTCAGCTTCAGCATCAGTCCTTCCAATGAATATTCAGGATTGATTTCCTTTAGGATTGACTGGTTTGATTTCCTTGCAGAGGTCATGTAGAAATAATTAATTTTTATGTAGGCAGACTTAACAACTTTTACCTTTAAGGCCAGGCCCCTGCTTCTACCCATTAGGCTGTCCGGCCTCTCTGCTCTGATCAGCGATTTGAAGATGACATGTAGAGTGGGTCTGTTTCTCCCTAAGAGGTCCGCTACAAAACATGATTTTCCAACCTGGACTTGGGCCTGGACATGTGATCTCAAGGCTCTGAGGGAGAAGAGACAGCCCACTGAGGCCCCCAGGCACAGGGAGTCAGATGTGTATAATGAAGATGACATGTAGAGTGGGTCTGTTTCTCCCTAAGAGGTCCGCTACAAAACATGATTTTCCAACCTGGACTTGGGCCTGGACATGTGATCTCAAGGCTCTGAGGGAGAAGAGACAGCCCACTGAGGCCCCCAGGCACAGGGAGTCTGTAATTAAGGGCTTTCATAATGGAGGGGGATAGCTCCTCAGCGGCCTGGGGTATCCTGCCCTGGAGAACAATTCCTCTGAAAGTCAAATCTTGCCCCCAGATTCTCAAGGTGGGCCTCCTGGAGGCTGTGAGACTAGAAGGGAGAGCAAGCTGTCAAGAATAAAAACTCCAGGATTTCCCTGGTGGTGGTCCAGTGGTTAAGAATCCACCTTGCAATGCAGGGGATGTGAGTTTGATCCCTGGTCGGGGAACTAAGATCCTACATGCCTTGGGGAAACTAAGGCCTCGAGCCACAACTCCTGAGCCCACACACCACAACTAGAGAATGGTGCAATGAGGATCTCGAGTGCTACAACTAAGACCAAATGCAGTAAAATAAATAAATATAAAATAGTAAAAACCCCACAAGGCCTTGGCAACTTTCTTTTCTGTAAAGAAATGGTTCTTTCCAGCCTCCCGTGCTGAAGGGATGTGCTGTTGCTTGGTCTTGGTGAGGACAGAATTCTCGCCACCTACCCATTCTTCTAGCTGGAGGTGCAGGCAGGTGGCCAAGGAGGATCTCATCTGAGGTTTTCTCCAGGTCAGTGATTCTGAAATTTCAGCATTCGTGAGAACCATCCAAAGAGCTTGTTAAAATACAGGTTGCTGTGCCACCCCTCAGGGTTTCCAATTTATTAAGGTCTAGATTGGGTCTGAGAATCTGCATTTTGACAGAAGCTCCAGGTGATGCTGATGTTTCTGGCCCAGAGAGATCCACTAGCCCCGGACATTCTCTCCCTGGGGACCCCCATCTCAGGCTGGGCAGTGGTGTGAGTTCAGGCGAGAAGCCTAGAGCAACATATTCCATCACAACAACAACAGCAGCTGCTCTGTGCCAGGGACTGTGCTGAGGGCTGCATGTTCAGTCTCATCTCATCCTCACGCCAAGCCCACTCAGTAGGCCTCACTAGTACTACCTCCACTTTCCAACGAGAAAACAGGAGGCTCAGAGAGGGAACATGGGCTTTAGAATCAGACAGATCTGGGGTCTGATTTCAGTTCTGCCACTGAACCATAGTCTGAGCTCTTGAGCAAGTGGCTTACCTTCCTGAGCCTCTAATTCATCAGTAAACAGAGGCCAAAAAACCTGATTCCTGGGGTATTATGAGGATGAAGGGGAGTGGGGATTACAAGGGCACCTGCACACAGTAGATGCAGAAGAAATGTACATCCCCTTTCCTGAAAGCCTCATCCTTTTCTGTCTTCCCAGATTCATCGTGCTGCCTCTCCCTATACTCTGAGATACCTTACCTAAAGTAACACTGAACTACTGTCACTTCCTAAACATGGTCTACCTGGTCATGCTCCCAGGGCTTTGGAAAGGCTACTTCCTTTGTGTGGAAATGCTTTTTTCACTCTATTGCTCCAGAGAAACTCCTATTCATCCTTCAAAACCCATCTTAGAAGTCCCCTCCTTTTGTCACTTTCCTTGTAATGTTGTCCTCTTCCTGACCTTGGGCAGAACAAATATCCAGGATTGCAGCATCTTCTTTGAAGAAAGAGCTTAAAGTGTTACTTTCATTCCTTCCTTCCTCTTTCACTTGTGCTCCCCCAACATTTTATATGGAGTACAATCTGGAATACAAATTGCACTCTTTGAGGGATCAGACAGCTTACACCGCCGGCAGCAAGCATCACCATCATCAATGCTTAGTCTATTCCATGCACCTGGCACTGTTGTAAGAGGCTGAGGTTTGTTGATTCATTTAATGCTGAAAAGAGTGTTTGAGCAAAGTGCTACTTATTATCCCTCTTTTCCATATGAGGAAATTGAATTACAGAAGTGCTAAGTTGGATTTCCCTGGTGGCAGTGGATAGGAATTCGATTGCCAATACAGGGGACATGGGTTTGATCCCTGGTCCAGGAAGATTCCACACGCTGCAGAGGAGCTGAGCTCGTGCATCACAACTACTGAGCCTGAGCTCTAGAGCCCGTGAGCAGCAACTACTGAAGCCCAAGTGCCTGAAGAGCCTGTGCTCCACAACAAGAGAGGCCACCGCGATAAGAAGCCCACGCACAGCAACTCGAGAGCAGCCCCTTGCTCTCTGCAACTAGAGAAGGTCTGCATAGCAACAGAGACCCAGCACAGCCAAAAATAAATAAATAAATAAATAGAGCGGTGCACACATGTGAAAAAAATATAAATTTTTCAAAAAGATCAAAACATGGTCCCCCAAAAAATGCTAGAGAATTTGCTTTGATCACACAACTAATCCATGCCAGAGCTGGGATGCAGAAGCCGGCTATGGAGTCTGAGTTACTTTGTCAGCTTTTCTGATCCTCTCTTCTCAAGAGGATCCCCAAATCCTAATCTCCCACCTTTTAAAATCTTGGGAGTAAGTTAGAATTTCAAAAGGAGCATGGGCCTCACAAAAGCTGTGCACAGGTGTGCTTTGCGGGGACCGTGGCTCAGTTTGTTTCTGTATCTTAGCTCAGGGCCAGGCGCACAGTAGGTCCTTTGTAGGTGTCATGATACTTCTGGACCCCACTGTGAGCTGGGCGTGGCTCCCATAAGCTGAGGTCTCACCCTCTGTCCCACTCAGCGCTGGGATTCTCTGCCCTGCACTGGGATGTAGATGAGGCTCCGAATGGTGGCCCTGAGTGTCACCCCCTCCCTGGGGCCATTGCTGGGTCTTCTCTGTCCAAGATGACTTGCTGCTTTCTGAGTGCTGACAAGGTGCTAAGTGCTTGGTTTTGTCATCCCACTGACCCACTCAACAGTTCTGGGAGGCTGCCCGTGTCATCATCCCAAGTTACAGATGTGAAACTGTGGCTCAGACGCTGGAAGGGAATTATTGCCCAAGCTAGGAAGAGGTGGAGCTGGGCCTGTAATGCAAAGAGCTGAGATTCCAGCTTCCCCCAGCAGCTGTCATCAGAGCTTCCACCAAACTTTTGACAGTCCCGGCCCACAGTCTAGGCTAAGGACACTCTCACGGCACAGCCTGGACCTGGAAAGTCTGTGGCACACAGGGAGGACCCTAGACACTCTAGTCTGTCAGACATGGTTTCTAAGTCCTTCCATATCCTACTGGACGGTGGGGACGGCATTGCAAGTATGTCTAGAGGAAACTCCTGGACACGGTCCCTTATGGTTCTGCCCACTGGGGCCTGGACAATCAGGGCTTGTGGCCTGGCTCAATCCCAGGCCTTTCGGCTCAGCAACAACCACAGATAGGGGATTCAGGGTTTGTCCTTGTCTACAGACAGAAGGACAGAGATGTGTATACGTGCACCTGTGCATGGGTGTGTACCTTGTGTATGTGTGCATGGCACGTGTGTGTGCAATGGGGGACAAGGGAACTTGTCCCCCCAAATTCAGATCCTGTGAAGTTACTATAGGACAAAGAACAAAGAAATCAAACATTTCACCCAGAAATGTCAATTTGTAGAAGAGGTTGAAATATAAAACAGTCATCTAAGTTTACAACTTAAACACTCAGCAATAGGCATATCCATGGGCTTTCCTGTGGCTCACACGGTGAAGAATCTGCCTGCAATGCAGGAGACCTGGGTTTGATCCCTGGGCCGGGAAGATCCCTTGGAGAAGGGAATGGCTACCCACTCCAGTATTCTTGCCTGGAGAATTCCATGGACAGAGGAGCCTGGTGGACTACAGTCCGTGGAATTGCAAAGAGGTGGACACGACTGGGGGACTAACAGCACTATCACCTGGCATCTCCATGGTGGAAACAAGGCAGCAGTTAAATAAGCTGGCTTTATATGCAGCCACTTGGATAACTTTCAAAGCAACGATAACTGAGTGGAGAGGGGTGGCAAGTTGCAGAAGGATGCTGGATGTACTGTACCATTTCGAGGAAGCATCCACCCACGTTGCTATGCCGCTTACATACTTTCTATGGATACGCATCAATATGACTGCATGGGTGTAGGAAAGACCTAAAAGGAACACCCCAAATTATGAAGGCGGTAACCTTTGAGGGGGGCAGGGGTTACAGACAAAGGAGATCGGATGAGTGCATATTTCTTCTTGGATCGCACAGTTCAGTGGGCAGGGAGGTGGGGTCGTTGGTCATGCAGGGGATGCTTAGGTTCAGGGAACTAGTCACACAAGCCTCCCATGGACTGAGGACTGAGCTGTCGAAGTCAATCCACTGCTTTGGCTGTTCTGCCCTCACTCCAGTGGAGATGGGCGGGTGTCTGTGTGTGGGGCAGAAAGTAAAATGTCCCGCCCCCTGTGGATGGAGAAGCTCTGCGACTTCCTCTCTAAACCTCCCCCTGCCTCAGTTTCTCCCTCCGGACTAGACAAGGTCCCGCTTCAGCGGCACACATTCTGCCCCCACCCCTGCCCAGCCTACCCAAGTGTTGACTTATGCTTCCCTGGGAAACAGAGAGCAGGGCCTTCGGAGCTGGCCTCCCCGCGCTGGGCAGTCTCAAGGGGCACACTCATTGAAGACACCCCCGTTCCCCAGAGGGAGGCTGGTCGAGGAGGCTAAGGTGAGTGAGCTCTGCGGTCAGACTCCTCGGGGCCAAATCTGGGCTCAGCAACTTGTCCCAAGGACCCAGGGAAGCTGCTCCGGCCTCTGGCCCTCAGTTTTCCCCTTTGTTAAATGGAAGCACCGTGAAGACACCCTAATTTCAGCAACGCGTTGTGCGTCCAGGCGCCTAGCTCTCAGGTGTCGCTGTTGTCACCCTCCCAGAGGACCTCGCATCCCGCCCCTTCGGTGCCGAGGACGCCGCCGCCCTCTCGTGCGCCCCCGACGGCGCGCTCGTCCGACACCGCGGCTCGCGCCCGGGGGTCTTGCCCTCCCCATCCTCCGGGGCTCGCCCTGCGCCCGAGGCCGGGTCCCAGCAGTGCCGCCGGCGCGAGCGCCGAGCGCCCTCGGGTGGGAAACGGCAGGGCGGGCGGCGGGGAAAGCGCGGAGCCCGGCGTCGCGGTCATACCTGCTTCCCGCGGCGGCTCGGGACGCGTGCGGCGGCGGCGGCGGCGGGCGGCGGCGGCGGGCGGGCGGCTCTGGCGGCGGCGCCGCGAGCGCGCGGAGACACGGACAGGACGGGGAGGGAGCGGGCAGCGGGGCGGGGAAGCCCGGGGGCGCGGCGGGCGGGGCTTGGCGGGGCCGGCGGCCGGGCCACCGCACCGCCCGGCTCCCCGCGGCCCTTCTTTCTCCCTCTGCCCCCAAACGAGCTCCGGCCTCGCGCGCTCCCTTGTTCCCGCGTCCACATCCACGTCTCCCCAGCTCATCCACCCAGACCCCTGCGCACACCACCCCCCACCCCGCCCCGCATTTTCCCTCCGCACATCCAGATGCGTGGCACAGATCCGTACACACACACCCCGTCATCCGTCATCCTCGTGTTCCCAGACAGACCACTGTCCCAGCAGCACGCACATGCCCTGCGCAGCGCCCCGTCCTGCCCCGCGGCGCGCCTGGACTCAGGGCGCACACCTGTCCAATCACGCCCATCGCATCCCTACCCCGCCGCGGGCACAGAGTGTCCTCGGGGCGGCGTGAGGACTTCCAGGAGTTTGCATAGGAACCGGCTTCTGCAGCTGATTTCCCTGCCCCTCACCGGAGCTCTGAACTCCCCCACCCGCACCTTTGCTTTCTCAATGATCTTCTGCTTCCTGCCCTTGGCCACCTGCTCCAAGGTCACTCTCAGATTCCTGCCAGCCCATGAGGGCCGCATCTGTTTGAACCTCTGGCTTCCTCCCAGTGACACCCACTACACCGGTGCTGCAGCCTCAGCAGCTGCCAGGCTCCCTTCTCTAATCCTCACTCCCTTCCCTCTTCCCCTCTGGGGGACGTTCCAAGGACTCTCATTTCATATATCCATTTCACGTGTGCATGGCAAACCCCAAATGTCAGCCCTTCTCTATCCGGCGGTGCTTGAGTGCTCAGTTGCTCAGTGGTGTCCAACTCTTTGAGATCCCATGGACTGTAGCCCTCCAGGTTCCTCTGTGTATGGGATTCTCCAGGCAAGAATACTGGAGTGGGTTGCTATTTCCTTCTCCAGTGGATCTTCCTGATCAAACCCACATCTTCTGCATTGGCAGACGGATTCTTTACCACAGAGCCAACATTTAGAGCCAGTTTCTTTTCTCATGCTGCTATAACAAATGAGCACAGGAGTGCTAGCTTAATGCGTCCAAATGTATTATCTTAGCGTTCTGGAGGTCTGAAGTCTGACACCACTAAAATCAAGAAGTGGTATGACTGTGTTCCTTCTGGAGGAACTAGGGGAGAATCTATTTTCTTGCCTTTTCTAGCTTCTAAATACTGTCTGTCTTTCTTGTCTTGTGGGCCCTTTCTCTATCTTAAAAGCCAGCAGTGCCAGGCCAAGTCTTCTGTATACACCGCATCTGTAGTTCTCTCTCTCCTCGACCTCCCTCTTCCACTCATAAGGACTCTTGTGATTATGTCCGGTTTACCTGGATGGATTGTTGTTGTAGTTGTTTAGTTGCTGGTCGGATCTGACTCTTTTGAGACCCCATGGACTGTAGCCTACCAGGTTTCTCTATGAGATTTCCCAGGCAAGGATGCTGGAGTAGGTTGCCATTTCCTTCTCCAGGGGATCTTCCCGACCCAGGGATCAAACCCACATCTCCTGCACTGGCCGGTGGATTCTTTACCACTGAGCCACCACGGAAGCACATCTGGACGGACAATCCAGGATAATGTCTCCATTTCTAATTCTAACCAATCATAATTCTATCTGCAATCTTACTTACCCTTTGTCACATAATTTAAGATATTAACAGGTACTAGGAACGAGGACTGAGACATCTTTTAACTGTTATTCTGCCTACCATAGAGGCAAGCCTTATTGGAGAAAATTAGTCATCTGAGAATATTTTTGATGTTATAAACTTATGAATATCTACAAGTAGAAAGGAGCTTATCATTGTCAGTATTTGCAGCAAAGACATAATAAAATGTGGAATGTTTGGGGACCTCCCCAGTGGTACAGAGGATAAGAATCTGTCTGCCAATGCAGGGGACATAGGTTCTATCTCTGGTCCAGGAAGAGTCCACATACCAAGGAGCAGCTGAGACACAACTACTGGGCCTGTGTGCTGCAACTACTGAAGCCTGGTCACCTAGAGCCTGTGCTCCATAGTAACAGAAGCCACTAAGATAAGAAGCCCTGGCACTGCAACAAAGAGTAGCCCTCACTCATTGCAACTAGAGAAAGTTCACACAAAAGCAATGAAAGCTCAATGTGACCATAAATAAATAAAAAGAAAATGTGGAATGTTTATGTGATGGAATACTATACAGCACCGAACAAGAACCTATTCCGTCTATGCATATGAAGGTTCAAAATCATGAGTGAAGGGATTTCCCTGCTGGTCCTGTGGTTAAGAATCCACCTTGCAATGCAAGGGATGTGGGTTTGATCCCTTGTCGAGGAACTAAGATCCCACATGCCAAAGAGCAACTAAGTCTGAGTTACAACTAGAGAGTCAGCATGCTGCAACAGAAGTCCTGCATGACTTAACTAAGATCTGACACAAACATGTAAAAAAAAAATCATGAGTGAGAAAAGCAAGAGGACTGACATAATAATGAAAGCAAACACTTCTATGGTGCTTACTCTGTGCAAGGTGCTGTTCCTAGGAACTTGTATAGTATATTAACACTCAGAGCAATCCCATGGGATATGTACAAGTATTATTCCTGTTTTACAGATGAGGAAAGTATGGTACAGGCAGTTGAATAACTTGCCCAAGGTCACACAACTAGGAAGCATCAGTCAAGATTTGAATTCAGAGTCAGTCTTAATCCAGAGCCTGTGCACTTCACTGTAGCAGATCAATTTGTACAGTATGAATTACTTCAAGTAAAAATTTTAGAGCACATGAAACAATATATACATATATATTTAGAGGACATAAAACTACCTATCTACAAATCACTTTGCTGAATACCTGAAATGAGCACAATATTATAAATTGACTATACTTCAATTTACTTCAACTATATATAAATCAACTATACTTCAAGTGTACATCAACCGTCTGGTCAAATCTTTGACTTTCCCAGTAGTCATGTACGCATGTGAAAGTTGGACCATAAAGAAAGCTGAGCACTGAAGAACTGATGCTTTTGAACTGCGCTGTTGGAGAAGACGCTTGAGAGTCCTTTGGACTGCAAGGAGATCAAACCAGTCAATCCTAAAGGAAATCAATCCTGAATATTCATTGGAAGGACTGATGCTGACTTTGAAGCTCCAATACTTTGGCCACCTGATGTGAAGAACTGACTCATTGGAAAAGACCCTGATGCTGGGAAAGATTGAAGGCAGGAGGAGAAAGGAATGACAGAGGATGAGACGATTGGATGGCATCACTGAGTCGATGGTGCACATGAGTTTGAGCAAGCTCTGGGAGTTGGTGAAGGACAGGGAAGCCTGGTGTGCTGCAGTCCAGGGGGTCATAAAGAGTCAGACACGACTGAGCAACTGAACTGAACTGATACTTCAATTAAAATTTAAAAGGATAGGAGGATTCATAATCTGCTTCTAAACTCAATCTGTTGCATTGTGTTGTTTAGTTGAAATAAATAAAGGAAGGAAATTCGGCCTCTTGTAATTTTACTCACTATTGCTGTTCTCGGGGTTTTTCCTGATAGCTCTGTAGGTAAAGAATCCACCTGCAATGTAGGAGACCTGGGTTTGATATCTGGGTTGGGAAGATCCCCTGAAGAAGAGAAAGGCTACTACCCACTCCAGTATTCTGGCCTGGAGAATTCCATGGACTATATAGACCATGGGGTTGCAAAGAGTCAGACATGACTGAGCGACTTTCACTTTCATTGCTTTTCTCAGGGCAAATGTCAATATGGTGAAAAGGCAAATAACATTTATGACAACAATTTTGGCTTCACGTTCTTCTTGAAAGAATCTTTGGGACACACTCCTACTCCCCACCCCAACATCCCCCGAAGTCTGTAAATCACACTTTGAAAACCACTGCCCTATTATATATAGTTGTGATCATTAAAATTATTGACACAAAAATGGCAATTTCATATTGTTGCAGCAAATACATGTTATTTTGAAAGGTTTTCTGTTTGGTTCACACTCTCCTTTCCTGGCCAGGCCCAGGGAAACATCATTCGGCATGTCTCCGCCGGGACTGTGTTGCTGTGGGCAGCTTTGCACCAATGCTACGTCTTCCTTTATGTCATGATTTCCAATGTGGGGGAGGTGGCATTTGAGGGGTGCATAGGAACTATGAACTTGGTGATATTAGGCTGACAAATTTTGAAGTATGTATTTTAAATAGTTGTGAACACAGAGAGTGGTGTTCTCAGAGTTGATTGAAGGACATAAGAGAGTCTGTGTGGATTTTGCCAGATGTTTAGAACCATGGATCACTTGGCAAGAAAACAAAAATCTTTTTCTAGACAAAGATATGTGGGGTGAGTTATGGCACAGTTGGACAAATTTAGGCCTGGATAGATTCATGACTGGTTTGAAAGGTAAGTACCCCCTAAATATCCTATTCTATATTATTGTGGAAGAATCGTCCTCCTGCTTTCTTTAGACAAGGTAGTGCAATTCTAGGAGATGATAAATATAAAAAGGGATCCAAGATCAGCCAAGCCAGCCCTGGGGATCAGTAGGGTGTTAAATGCTGTTCTTTGTAATGACTATTTTAAAAATACGTTGCATAAAAGATAAGGTGACTATTTTTTTTCCCCTAAGGAGATGGGGTCACTGAGAAAGGATAGGAGGATTCATAATCTGCTTCTAAACTCAATCTGTTGCATTGTGTTGTTTAGTTGAAATAAATAAAGGAAGGAAATTCGGCCTCTTGTAATTTTACTCACTATTGCTGTTCTCGGGGTTTTTCCTGATAGCTCTGTAGGTAAAGAATCCACCTGCAATGTAGGAGACCTGGGTTTGATATCTGGGTTGGGAAGATCCCCTGAAGAATAGAAAGGCCACTACCCACTCCAGTATTCTGGCCTGGAGAATTCCATGGACTATATAGACCATGGGGTTGCAAAGAGTCAGACATGACTGAGCGACTTTCACTTTCATTGCTTTTCTCAGGGCAAATGTCAATATGGTGAAAAGGCAAATAACATTTATGACAACAATTTTGGCTTCACGTTCTTCTTGAAAGAATCTTTGGGACACACTCCTACTCCCCACCCCAACATCCCCCGAAGTCTGTAAATCACACTTTGAAAACCACTGCCCTATTATATATAGTTGTGATCATTAAAATTATTGACACAAAAATGGCAATTTCATATTGTTGCAGCAAATACATGTTATTTTGAAAGGTTTTCTGTTTGGTTCACACTCTCCTTTCCTGGCCAGGCCCAGGGAAACATCATTCGGCATGTCTCCGCCGGGACTGTGTTGCTGTGGGCAGCTTTGCACCAATGCTACGTCTTCCTTTATGTCATGATTTCCAATGTGGGGGAGGTGGCATTTGAGGGGTGCATAGGAACTATGAACTTGGTGATATTAGGCTGACAAATTTTGAAGTATGTATTTTAAATAGTTGTGAACACAGAGAGTGGTGTTCTCAGAGTTGATTGAAGGACATAAGAGAGTCTGTGTGGATTTTGCCAGATGTTTAGAACCGTGGATCACTTGGCAAGAAAACAAAAATCTTTTTCTAGACAAAGATATGTGGGGTGAGTTATGGCACAGTTGGACAAATTTAGGCCTGGATAGATTCATGACTGGTTTGAAAGGTAAGTACCCCCTAAATATCCTATTCTATATTATTGTGGAAGAATAGTCCTCCCGCTTTCTTTAGACAAGGTAGTGCAATTCTAGGAGATGATAAATATAAAAAGGGATCCAAGATCAGCCAAGCCAGCCCTGGGGAACAGTTAAATGCTGTTCTTTGTAATGACTATTTTAAAAATACGTTGCATAAAAGATAAGGTGACTATTTTTTTTCCCCTAAGGAGATGGGGTCACTGAGCACCCATTCATTCTACTTCAGGTAAGTGCACATGATTTAGTTCTTGGGTCAGCATCCCTTTCTTACCCCTCATCCATATTTTGATCCTGGTGATGCTGATTTCAGGTATCACCACCCCCATCCAAGTTGATGCTGCCCTGGCCTAGAAATCACACATTGTATTCCTCCTAAGTGATTCTGGTGAAAATTTTATCCAAACTACAAGAGAAGGAAGTCAGGAGGGACAGTTGCAGAATCTTCACATCTGAAATGTCAGGCCCCAAACTAAGAAGATTAACTCCCACAAGCACAGATGTAAAGTCCTACAGTTGGGTCATTCAGACAAATTCTGGCTTGGGACCTGTGCCACCCTCTGAGATAGAGAGCCTTTTAGAGGTGGAGTGCCACCCACAGGTCTGGAAGACCCGGGAAGTGCTGGTCTCTGGCGTGGTTGGCAGAATCCTTGTATGCCCTGCTTAGTCTCTCAGTCATGTTGGACTCTTTGCAAACCCATGGACTGTAGCCACCCAGACTCCTCTGGCCATGGGGATTCTCCAGGCAAGAATACTGGAGTGGGTTGCCATGCCCTCCTCCAGCAGATCTTCCCAACCCAGGGTTCGAACCCAGGTCTCCCACATTGCATGTGGATTCTTTACCATCTGAGCCACCAGGCAGAATCTTTACCTGAGTCCTTTGCTTATGGTGGATCCTGGATCTTCAGTCTCATTCCCTCAGGCCATAGCAAGCAAGCTTGGATGTTCCTCTGCCTCTGACCACATCACACCAGCTCATACCATGCACGACCTTTCTATTATTCCACTTTCTCTTCCTAGTAGTACCCTTTGGCTTCCCCTTCCCCCAATTACTACTACTCATTGAACTGTGATACTATTCGCCAGGCACCTTGCTAAGTCTCCTTTATCCTCCCAAACAATCTTATGAGGTAGGTTCTAGTTGTGTTCCCATTTTACAGATAAAGAAACAGACTCATAGATGTCAAGGAACTTGGCCCCAACAGCAGCAAAGCCAAGTCTCTCTGGAACCAAAGTCCATGTTCTTAAGTGTTTTCCTAAACTGCAGATTTGTAAACAGTGGAGGGTGTGTATGGGAGGGAATGGGGATGGAGGAGATCCAGTTTTCAAACATGTTTTGTAAGATCATGTGGTATTTAAAAAAATTTTTTAAACCAATGTTTAAAAGTGAGAAAATAGCTCATAAAAATCAACTTCCTGATTCTCTGGAAAATAAGCAGTCAGGAGGTCTGGCAACAAGAATGCTTTCATTCCTGCCTGGTCCGAGTCACCTGGAGCTGAGCGGCAGCTGAATGGGTCCTGATTTCCCGTGATTCCCCATTTCCAAGTTGCCCAGTGTCCCCGTGCCCAGCTTGCCTGTGTGCATTGATGACCAATAGACGTTTGAGTATGGAGCCTCTGGTCCCATCACGTCCAGGCCATCTCTGCTTGTTCTTCTTCACCACTGGCCAGTCTGCCACAAAATCTCCCAGCTACTGCCAAGCCTGGCAGTTTTCACTTTGTTCCCAGAAATCCAGCCGCAGAGTCTAAATCACACAGGGAACAGCCAGGCTGGCGCTCAGGGCTCACCTGGTCACTCAGAGTGCATACCTTTCCATTTGTCTCCCCTTCCTGGCCTAGAGGAAAAATTTAATCAGCTTCTGGGGCTGTGACCCAAGGAAAAGGAAGATCTGAGAACAAACTTTGCAACTTTGCTATTGAGGTTATCAGTGGCATCCAGGAACCTTGAGGTCAGGTTGCTGCTTGGAGACTTTAAAACAGTCGAACACTCATACATTCTAGTGAGGCAAGACAGACAATAAAAAAGACAAAGAAGCTTTTAGATGGTTTAACTGCTGTGGAGAAGAAGAATGCAGGCCAAAAGGGGTGCGGTGAAGGTTGATTTTTAAAAAGTAGGGTCAGCTGGCAGTTCAGAAATTAGGACTCTGTAATTCCACTGCTGGGGCATGAGTTCAACCCTTGGTCGGGGAACTAAGATCCATAAGCCTAAAGGAGGAGAAGAAGCCAGCCCTGCAGATACCTGGGAGAAAAATGTACCAGGCAGAGGAATAGAAACTGCAAAGGCCCTGAGGCAAAGCATGCCTGGCGTGTTTGAAAAGCAGTAAAGGTGCCAGCGTGTCTGTAGTGGAAGTGAACAAGAAGACCATGAGAGGGAGATTCAGAAAGTTTGCACAGGGTGTGGAAACAACCCGGGACAGGCCCTTGTAGGCCGGGGTAGGGACTTTGGTCTTGAAGCCCTGAGATGAGGGCTTGTAGAGGTTTTGGGGTGATATAACCCCATCAAAGGGGCTTTCCTGATGGCTTAGCAGGTAAAGAATCCGCCTGTAATGCAGGAGAAACAGGTTCAATCCCAGGGTCAGGCAGATCCCCTGGAGAAGGAAATGGCAATCCACTTGAGTATTCTTACCTGAAAAATCCCACGGACAGAGGAACCTGGTGGGCTACAGTCCATGGGGTCACAAAAAGTCGGACACGACTGAGCAACTAAGCATGCAAGTAAGCAACCTGATCAAAAATTTCTGCTGTTTTTTATTGTGATAAAATACACATAACAATACCATTTTAACCATTTAAAAGTATAAGTACAGTAGCATTAAGTACACTCATGTTGTTGTTCAACCATCACCATCACCTGCTCCAGTACTTTCAGATGCTCCCAGACCGGAATTCTGTACCCATTGAATAGTAACTATCCAGTTTCCTCTCCTTCCAGCTCCTGGTAGAATACTGCTTATTCTACTTTTGTCTCTATCAGTTTAACTCAGCTAGATCCCCCATTTAAGCGAAATCATACACTATTTGCCTTTTTGTATCTGATTATCTCATGTCTTCAAGACTTATTCATGCTGTAGCATGTGACACAATTTCCTTCCTTTTAAACACTGAATAATAGCCCAGTGTAATGTATATGACATTTTATCCACCCATCCACTGGACATTTGGATTATTTCCATCTTCTGGCCATTGAGCAGACTGCTACAGTGAACATAGGTAGCATTGAATAATTATTATTCAAAGGTAAAAATACCTTTTCAAGAACTTGGTTTCAAATTTTTTGGGTGTATCTGATCGAAAGTTGAAATGGAAGCTGGAGCAGGGTCCAGGGTCAGAGCTGTGGAGGGGGTGAGAAGTGGTTAGATTCTGGATGTATTTTTCAAGGATAGCTGACATAACTTGCTGGAGGATCTGGTGTGGGGTGTGAGACAATTTAAGACCAAACCTTCCCAGATAACTTGGTGTTTAGTGAGTCATTTGCAGCTATTTAAGAAAGTTGCAGAATAATGCTTGCCAAACAACATTATTTACATAAAAACATATAAAACAATGTAAACGCAAAGATAGAGCTCTCAAAGAATACATATCGGATTATTAACCACGGTTACCTCTAGAATGAAAGAGAGGAAGCAGAGGTGAGAGTCCTCGAGCAGAATCTTGTCTCTCTCTGATTTTTAGTCTGTGCTGGGTTGAAACTCCAGTACTTCGGCCACCTCATGCGAAGAGTTGACTCACTGGAAAAGACTCTGATGCTGGGCGGGATTGGGGGCAGGAGGAGAAGGGGACGACTGAGGATAAGATGGCTGGATGGCATCACGGACTCGATGGACGTGAGTCTGAGTGAACTCTGGGAGTTGGTGGTGGACAGGGAGGCCTGGCGTGCTGCGATTCATGGGGTCGCAAAGAGTCGGACACGACTGAGCGACTGAACTGAACTGGGTCTTCGTTGGTGCTAATGGACTTTCTCTAGCTGTGGCGAGCTGGGACTGCTCTCTCGGTGCGGTGCACTGGCTTCTCATTGGGGTGGCTTCTCTTCGTTGCAGAGCACAGCCTCTAGAGCACAGACCCAGCAGCGGTGGCGCACGAGCTTAGTTGCCCCATGGCATGCGGAATCTTCCCAGAGCAGGATCACACTCATGTCTCTTGCATTGGCAGGCAGATTCTTAACCACTGGATCACTAGGGAAGTCCGGGGAATCTTATCTTTAGGTGTGTTCATCTTTTAAAATAAAAGAGTATATTCTTATACCACTTGTGTAATTAAAACTTTTAAAAAAACCCTAATGAATAGTGTTCACCTTTTTAAAAGACTAGAAGGGGCTTGGTTTAATTTAGGACCAAGTTCTCCCAGCCAATTGGGTATTTAATGAGTCAGATTCACTTTTGAAGCTATTTAATTGCTACTGAAGTGGCTTGAATCACTCATTCATGCTGGGAAGGAAAATAGGAGACTTTCATTTGGCTCTGTCTGCTGAAAGCAAAAACCTTTCCAGCTCGCATGGGCACATAGCCCAGGACCAGCCAGACAGCCTTAGAGAAGTCAGCAAATATTAACTGTAATCACATAAGTGACAATAATCATTTCAACAATGAAAAAATAGTAGCAGCAACCACTTACACCTAGGTGGCACTTGCAGCGCCAGCTCTATTTTTTTAAATTCATTTATTTATTTATTTGGCTAGGTCTTACTTGCCGCACACGGGATCTTTGATTTTCACTGTGCGTGTGGAAACTTGAGTTACAGCATGTGGGAAATGGTTCCCTGACCAGGGATTGAACCTGGGCCCCTTGCATTGTGAGTGCAGAGTCTTAGCCACTGGCCCATCAGAGAACTCCTCTGCCAGCCAATGCTCTAAACATTTCATATGTACTAACTAACAATAGCCCAGGGAGGTAGAGACTATTAGCCTAAATTTACAGGAAGGAAATAGAGGCACACAGATTTCCACTCATTGCACATTCTGGAGATCAATTCCATCTCCTGTTGTTTCCTCCTTGCCTGTTTCTTGCCTTTTTACTTCACTTATGAGGTTTGGATCAAGTTGCAAGGCTTAATGGTGATGCGGCAAACAATGAGGCTATGGGGATGTTGACAGCAGGTGCTTCATGCTCGCTCCCCTGGCACACTGGCACATAGTCTCCACGCAGCTGACAGGATAATCCTTTTATCTTTTAATAATCCAGGTCATACTAAACAAACAAAAAATGAAACTTAGCAGTCACCTTGGAACATACCGGTTGTGGCAGCGTTATCCTGAGATGGCCCTTGAGGTTCCTCTCCTAGGGTTGACACCCTGTGTAATCCCCTCCCCCACTACATAAGTGAGGTCAGAATCAAATCTCTCCCCAGCTGAGCCTTCCAGTGAGACCACCGCCCCAACCGGTCCCTCCATGGTAGCCTCATGAGTGACCCAGAGGACCCAGCTAAGCCATGCTGGGACCCCTGACCCACAGGAACTGAAAGAGAAGACAGGTGTGTTGTTTTAAGCCACTAAACGTGGTGATTTGTTTTATGGCATTAGAGAACTGGTAGACCAGACAGCCAGTTCATTGTTTTAACCTGGGTTTCATCCCTGGGTTGGGAAGATGCCCTGGAGAAAGGGAAGGCTACTCATTCCAGAATTCTGGCCTGGAGAATTCCCCAGGGACTGTATAGTCCATGGGGTCACAAAGAGTTGGACACGACTGAGCAACTTTCACTTTCACTTTCGAATAAAGGAAAAGAGTCAAGCATGTATTCTGCCCGTGCTATACAGGGTAACCAGATAGCTGATGTGAGGAAATTTGCTGTACGTATATGTACCATCTAACTAAAGAAAGAAAAAATAAAATGTCAGCACTTCGAAACTTCTAATGAATTAGTGAACCTGGGCAAAGGTCATTCGCTGCTGCTTATATCATGAGATGAGGGGCAATCAAACGGTATACATCTCTTGATGAAAGTCCCTAACCTCATTTATGAAGTATTCTTGCCAAGGAAACAAACACAAAAACCCCCTTGATTCTGGTTAAGTCTGTCTGAACAAGAACTAAAGAGACTCCTAATGAGGGTGAAAGAGGAGACTAAATCTTAAAAAAACTAAGATCATGGCATCCAACCCCATTACTACATGGCAAATAGAAGGGGAAAAGGTGGAAGTAGTGAGATTTCCTCTTCTTGGGCTCCAAAATCATACAAACTGTGAAAATTATCAATAAAATGGCACATTTGAACACTAGTTTGTGGTACATAAAACTTACTCTTACATTTTTAAGTATAACAATGTTTTTTTGTGAGTTTTCTAAAAGAGACCTTATATTTTAAAGATATAAAGGCAGACTTCACTTTATGGTGCTTTGCAGATATTGCAGGTTTTACAAATTGAAGGTTTGTGGGAGTGCTGTGTTGAACAAATCTGTTGACACCATTTTTTTCTTTTCCAACAGCATTTGCTCACTTCGTGTCTCTGTCATATTTTACTTAATTCTTGCAATAGTTCAAACTTTATTATTATTATATTTTTATATTATTATTACTACTACTATTATATGTTATTATGATGATCTGTGATCAGTGATCGATCTTTGATGTTACTACAAATCACTGAAGGCTCAAATTGATGGTAAGCATTTTTTAACAAGAAAGTATTTTTAAATTAAGCTATGTACCTTGTTTTATTGGATATAATGCTATTGCATACTTAATAGGCTGTGGTAAAGTATAAACATAACTTTCATATGCACTGAGAAACCAAAATACTTATGACTTGCTTTATTGTGGCATTTACTTTGTATTCACAGTGATCTGGAATCAAACCTGCAATATTTCCAAGGCATGCTTATGTGCAAAAATATTTAGAGGTGAAATGGAAAGATGTCTGGGATCCACTTCAAAACCATCCATTAGGATGGTGTGGAAGATACAGATGAAGTAAGATTGGTCATGAACTGATAATGTTGAAACTGCACGATGAGTACTTGTGTGTTCATTATTCTATTCTCTCTACTTTTCGTATATTTAAAAATTTCATTCGTTGGTGCTAATGGACTTTCTCTAGCTGTGGCGAGCTGGGACTGCTCTCTCGGTGCGGTGCACTGGCTTCTCATTGGGGTGGCTTCTCTTCGTTGCAGAGCACAGCCTCTAGAGCACAGACCCAGCAGCGGTGGCGCACGAGCTTAGTTGCCCCATGGCATGCGGAATCTTCCCAGAGCAGGATCACACTCATGTCTCTTGCATTGGCAGGCAGATTCTTAACCACTGGATCACTAGGGAAGTCCGGGGAATCTTATCTTTAGGTGTGTTCATCTTTTAAAATAAAAGAGTATATTCTTATACCACTTGTGTAATTAAAACTTTTAAAAAAACCCTAATGAATAGTGTTCACCTTTTTAAAAGACTAGAAGGGGCTTGGTTTAATTTAGGACCAAGTTCTCCCAGCCAATTGGGTATTTAATGAGTCAGATTCACTTTTGAAGCTATTTAATTGCTACTGAAGTGGCTTGAATCACTCATTCATGCTGGGAAGGAAAATAGGAGACTTTCATTTGGCTCTGTCTGCTGAAAGCAAAAACCTTTCCAGCTCGCATGGGCACATAGCCCAGGACCAGCCAGACAGCCTTAGAGAAGTCAGCAAATATTAACTGTAATCACATAAGTGACAATAATCATTTCAACAATGAAAAAATAGTAGCAGCAACCACTTACACCTAGGTGGCACTTGCAGCGCCAGCTCTATTTTTTTAAATTCATTTATTTATTTATTTGGCTAGGTCTTACTTGCCGCACACGGGATCTTTGATTTTCACTGTGCATGTGGAAACTTGAGTTACAGCATGTGGGAAATGGTTCCCTGACCAGGGATTGAACCTGGGCCCCTTGCATTGTGAGTGCAGAGTCTTAGCCACTGGCCCATCAGAGAACTCCTCTGCCAGCCAATGCTCTAAACATTTCATATGTACTAACTAACAATAGCCCAGGGAGGTAGAGACTATTAGCCTAAATTTACAGGAAGGAAATAGAGGCACACAGATTTCCACTCATTGCACATTCTGGAGATCAATTCCATCTCCTGTTGTTTCCTCCTTGCCTGTTTCTTGCCTTTTTACTTCACTTATGAGGTTTGGATCAAGTTGCAAGGCTTAATGGTGATGCGGCAAACAATGAGGCTATGGGGATGTTGACAGCAGGTGCTTCATGCCTGCTCCCCTGGCACACTGGCACATAGTCTCCACGCAGCTGACAGGATAATCCTTTTATCTTTTAATAATCCAGGTCATACTAAACAAACAAAAAATGAAACTTAGCAGTCACCTTGGAACATACCGGTTGTGGCAGCGTTATCCTGAGATGGCCCTTGAGGTTCCTCTCCTAGGGTTGACACCCTGTGTAATCCCCTCCCCCACTACATAAGTGAGGTCAGAATCAAATCTCTCCCCAGCTGAGCCTTCCAGTGAGACCACCGCCCCAACCGGTCCCTCCATGGTAGCCTCATGAGTGACCCAGAGGACCCAGCTAAGCCATGCTGGGACCCCTGACCCACAGGAACTGAAAGAGAAGACAGGTGTGTTGTTTTAAGCCACTAAACGTGGTGATTTGTTTTATGGCATTAGAGAACTGGTAGACCAGACAGCCAGTTCATTGTTTTAACCTGGGTTTCATCCCTGGGTTGGGAAGATGCCCTGGAGAAAGGGAAGGCTACTCATTCCAGAATTCTGGCCTGGAGAATTCCCCAGGGACTGTATAGTCCATGGGGTCACAAAGAGTTGGACACGACTGAGCAACTTTCACTTTCACTTTCGAATAAAGGAAAAGAGTCAAGCATGTATTCTGCCCGTGCTATACAGGGTAACCAGATAGCTGATGTGAGGAAATTTGCTGTACGTATATGTACCATCTAACTAAAGAAAGAAAAAATAAAATGTCAGCACTTCGAAACTTCTAATGAATTAGTGAACCTGGGCAAAGGTCATTCGCTGCTGCTTATATCATGAGATGAGGGGCAATCAAACGGTATACATCTCTTGATGAAAGTCCCTAACCTCATTTATGAAGTATTCTTGCCAAGGAAACAAACACAAAAACCCCCTTGATTCTGGTTAAGTCTGTCTGAACAAGAACTAAAGAGACTCCTAATGAGGGTGAAAGAGGAGACTAAATCTTAAAAAAACTAAGATCATGGCATCCAACCCCATTACTACATGGCAAATAGAAGGGGAAAAGGTGGAAGTAGTGAGATTTCCTCTTCTTGGGCTCCAAAATCATACAAACTGTGAAAATTATCAATAAAATGGCACATTTGAACACTAGTTTGTGGTACATAAAACTTACTCTTACATTTTTAAGTATAACAATGTTTTTTTGTGAGTTTTCTAAAAGAGACCTTATATTTTAAAGATATAAAGGCAGACTTCACTTTATGGTGCTTTGCAGATATTGCAGGTTTTACAAATTGAAGGTTTGTGGGAGTGCTGTGTTGAACAAATCTGTTGACACCATTTTTTTCTTTTCCAACAGCATTTGCTCACTTCGTGTCTCTGTCATATTTTACTTAATTCTTGCAATAGTTCAAACTTTATTATTATTATATTTTTATATTATTATTACTACTACTATTATATGTTATTATGATGATCTGTGATCAGTGATCGATCTTTGATGTTACTACAAATCACTGAAGGCTCAAATTGATGGTAAGCATTTTTTAACAAGAAAGTATTTTTAAATTAAGCTATGTACCTTGTTTTATTGGATATAATGCTATTGCATACTTAATAGGCTGTGGTAAAGTATAAACATAACTTTCATATGCACTGAGAAACCAAAATACTTATGACTTGCTTTATTGTGGCATTTACTTTGTATTCACAGTGATCTGGAATCAAACCTGCAATATTTCCAAGGCATGCTTATGTGCAAAAATATTTAGAGGTGAAATGGAAAGATGTCTGGGATCCACTTCAAAACCATCCATTAGGATGGTGTGGAAGATACAGATGAAGTAAGATTGGTCATGAACTGATAATGTTGAAACTGCACGATGAGTACTTGTGTGTTCATTATTCTATTCTCTCTACTTTTCGTATATTTAAAAATTTCCATAAAAACCATTTTCAAGAAAAATCTAAGTAAAATCTAATGTTTTCCCTTCTCACTCAGTGAGAATAAGAGCTGAAATGGCCTGTAAGTTTCCCCTTTATCTGAAACCCCCCCATCCCCTTTGTTACTTTCTCTGAGCTCATCTCCTACCATTCTCCCTTTGTTCTTCCATGTGACTTTCACTGGCCTCTTTGTTGCCTCTTGAATGCCCCCTCCTGCTCCTACCCCAGGGCCTTTGCACTTGCCAGTCCCTCTTGCTCTTCTGTCAGTTCCCAAGGATTGTTTTTCTTACTTCTCTTAGGTAGAGACTCTGCCAGTCCTCGGAGAGATCTTCCTTGATTATCCCATATGAAATAGCAATATATACCACATACAGAAATTTTTGTCCTTATTTGCATGCCCTGTTTTTCTCTGTGGCACTTGACAAACATTACACTTTATCTGTTTGGTTCCTTGATTGTCTTCTTTCTTTTTTTTTCCCCTCTCCCACCTCCCTCCCCATACTAGCCCTCTGGGTTATCCCAGTGCACCAGCCCCAAGCATCCTGTATCCTGAATCGAACCTAGACTGGTGATTCGTTTCTTATATGATATTATAAAGTGAGATTTCCTCTTCTTGGGCTCCAAAATCATACAAACTGTGAAAATTATCAATAAAATGGCACATTTGAACACTAGTTTGTGGTACATAAAACTTACTCTTACATTTTTAAGTATAACAATGTTTTTTTGTGAGTTTTCTAAAAGAGACCTTATATTTTAAAGATATAAAGGCAGACTTCACTTTATGGTGCTTTGCAGATATTGCAGGTTTTACAAATTGAAGGTTTGTGGGAGTGCTGTGTTGAACAAATCTGTTGACACCATTTTTTTCTTTTCCAACAGCATTTGCTCACTTCGTGTCTCTGTCATATTTTACTTAATTCTTGCAATAGTTCAAACTTTATTATTATTATATTTTTATATTATTATTACTACTACTATTATATGTTATTATGATGATCTGTGATCAGTGATCGATCTTTGATGTTACTACAAATCACTGAAGGCTCAAATTGATGGTAAGCATTTTTTAACAAGAAAGTATTTTTAAATTAAGCTATGTACCTTGTTTTATTGGATATAATGCTATTGCATACTTAATAGGCTGTGGTAAAGTATAAACATAACTTTCATATGCACTGAGAAACCAGAATACTTATGACTTGCTTTATTGTGGCATTTACTTTGTATTCACAGTGATCTGGAATCAAACCTGCAATATTTCCAAGGCATGCTTATGTGCAAAAATATTTAGAGGTGAAATGGAAAGATGTCTGGGATCCACTTCAAAACCATCCATTAGGATGGTGTGGAAGATACAGATGAAGTAAGATTGGTCATGAACTGATAATGTTGAAACTGCACGATGAGTACTTGTGTGTTCATTATTCTATTCTCTCTACTTTTCGTATATTTAAAAATTTCCATAAAAACCATTTTCAAGAAAAATCTAAGTAAAATCTAATGTTTTCCCTTCTCACTCAGTGAGAATAAGAGCTGAAATGGCCTGTAAGTTTCCCCTTTATCTGAAACCCCCCCATCCCCTTTGTTACTTTCTCTGAGCTCATCTCCTACCATTCTCCCTTTGTTCTTCCATGTGACTTTCACTGGCCTCTTTGTTGCCTCTTGAATGCCCCCTCCTGCTCCTACCCCAGGGCCTTTGCACTTGCCAGTCCCTCTTGCTCTTCTGTCAGTTCCCAAGGATTGTTTTTCTTACTTCTCTTAGGTAGAGACTCTGCCAGTCCTCGGAGAGATCTTCCTTGATTATCCCATATGAAATAGCAATATATACCACATACAGAAATTTTTGTCCTTATTTGCATGCCCTGTTTTTCTCTGTGGCACTTGACAAACATTACACTTTATCTGTTTGGTTCCTTGATTGTCTTCTTTCTTTTTTTTTCCCCTCTCCCACCTCCCTCCCCATACTAGCCCTCTGGGTTATCCCAGTGCACCAGCCCCAAGCATCCTGTATCCTGAATCGAACCTAGACTGATGATTCGTTTCTTATATGATATTATACATATATATGGCATTATGTTTCAATGCCATTCTCCCAAATCATCCCACCCTCTCCCTCTTCCACAGAGTCAAAAAGTCTGTTCTGTACATCTGTGTCTCTTTTGCTGTCTCGCATACAGGGTTATCGTTACCATCTTTCTAAATTCCATATATATGTGTTAGTATACTGTATTGGTGTTTTTCTTTCTGGCTTACTTCACTCTGTATAACAGGCTCCAGTTTCATCCACCTCATTAGAACTGATTCAAATGTAGTCTTTTTGACGGCCGAGTAATACTCCATTGTGTATATGTACCACAGCTTTCTTATCCATTCATCTGCTGATGGACATCTAGGTTGCTTCCATGTCCCGGCTATTATAAACAGTGCTGCGATGAACACTGGGGTACACGTGTCTCTTTCAATTCTAGTTTCCTTGGTGTGTATGCCCAGCAGTGGGATTGCTGGGTCATAAGGCAGTGCAGTTCTATTTCCAGTTTTTTAAGGAATCTCCACACTGTTCTCCATAGTGGCTGTACTAGTTTGCATTCCCACCAACAGTGTAAGAGGGTTCCCTTTTCTCCACACCCTCTCCAGCATTTATTGCTTGTAGACTTTTGGATCGCAGCCATTCTGACTTGCGTGAAATGGGACCTCACTGTGGTTTTGATTTGCATTTCTCTGATAATGAGTGATGTTGAGCATTGATTGTCTTCTTTCTCCAACCAGATGTAATTTCAGGAAAGTGAGGACTTAAATCATGGACTTCCCTGGTGGTACAGTGGATAGGAATTCGCCTGCCAATGCAGGGGATGTGGGTTCAATCACTGGTCTGGAAAGATTCCACATGCCGTGAGAAAGCTAAAGCCTGTGCCACACGACAGCCTGAGTGCCTCAACTGCTGAAGCCCGCATGCCTAGAGCCTGTGCTCTGCAACAAGAGAAACCCACACACCGCAGCTGGAGAGCAGCCCCACTCCTGGCCCCTGCAGCGGCCTGTGCACAGCAACGAAGACAGGGGAGCCAAAAATAAAATAATGAATAAAAAACCAGTGGCCCAAACTCCAATGCCTAAATCAGTGCTTGGTATATTACTATTTGTGCAGTTAATGAATGCTTGTTTAAACTCCACTTTTCTTTTGTCATTTATTTTGAGTGATTTCAAATGCACAGAAAAGTAAAGAGACTTGTAAGTAATGAACATCTCCTAGATATAACTTGTGAACATTGGCCGTATTTGCGTCATCTCTTTCCTTTTTTGGCCTGAGTATTTTAAAGTATTTATAGTCAACATGACATTTCATCACTAAATACTGATCTCTAGGATTCTCTCTAGGATTCTCCTCAATCTCTATCAGTTTCTTTCAATCTGTTAAAAATGAAACACTACTTAGCCACAATACCATTATAACACCTAACAAAATGAACCCCAAAGCCATAGTGCCATTAAATCCTCCATATACACATTTCCCCACTTGCCCCCAAAATGCCTTTTACATTGCTTCAAACCAGGACTCAGTCAAGATCCTCAAATTGCATTTGATCACATCTCATAAGTGTCTAAGTCTAGAGTCTCTCTTGCGTCTCCTCCCTTTTTTCCAGGTCACTGAAGAAACCAGATTCATAGTCCTTTTGGGGCAATGCCCTAATTCTTGTCTTTGATTGCTTCCTCATGAAGCATTTAATTTTTCCCTCAACACCCTGTATTTCCGGTAAACTAGCAGCAGATTTAAAGACTTCATCAGATTTTAGCTGAACATTTTAGCAATGATTCTTTCCAGGTGGTGCTACGAGCACCCTCTGTTGACTCACACCAGCAGGCTCATGACTGGGTATCTCGTGAGTGAAGCTAAGATTGATCACTGGGTTCAGGTGGTGACAACCTGATCCCTCCATTGTGACGTTATGTATTCTTGGCACCTTGTGAATATCCAGTCTCTCTTGAACCTTTCACCCCGTGGTTTCAGCATCCATTGCTAATCATTGCCTGAGTCAAGCATTTCATTCAGAGTTGCAAAATCTAATGCAATCCCTCCTTCAGCAATTATGAGCTGTCATTCTTCTGTAAAGAAGAGCTTCTTTCCCCCATTGACTAGGGCAGAATAATTATTTCCCTCTTGTGTGTGTGTGCTCGGTCAGTTCAGTAGTGTCTGACTCTTGCAACCTTATGGACTGTAGCCTGCCAAGTTCCTCTGTTCATGGGATTCTCCAGGCAAGAACATTGGAGTGGACTACCAATGCCCTCCTCCAGGGAATCTTCCCAACCCAGGGACTGAACCTGAGTCTCATGTTCCCTGCATTTCCGGTGGATTTTTACCGCTGAGCCACTGGGGAAGCCCTATTTCCCTCTTACTGCTACTTTTTAATTGGAGAAGGAAATGGCAACCCACTCCAGTGTTCTTGCCTGGAGAATCCCAGGGATGGCGGAGCCCAGTGGGCTGCCATCTGTGGGGTCGCACAGAGTTGGACACGACTGAAGCGACTTAGCAGCAGCAGCAGCTACTTTTTAAGGGTAAGGATTTGATGTAATAGCTACCTCCAATGGTGACAAATTAGTTCTTTCTATTCTGTTTTTTTTTTCTTTATGTTTTTGTTTATTTGGGTATCATTGTAAACTCATTGACCCTTAAAAATAGAGCTCAGATGTTTCATTCAAGTGCATTCATTAATTTAAAAAAAGAACTTTTAACTTGGAATAATTTTAGATTTACAGAAAAGTTGAGAAGATAGTACAGAGAATTCCCACAAGCAGTTTCCCCATAATGTAATTCAATGTTATAATAACATTTTACATTCCCATGATTCCTTTGACAAGCTGAGAAATCAACATTGGTATACTACTATTAATAAAACTCCAGACTTTATTTATATTTTACTAGGTTTTCCATGAATGTCCCCTTTCTGTTTCAGGATTCAATCTAGGATCATTCATTCATTTTTTTCTTTTTGATGCTTAAAACTGACCTAACAGAACTAAATGTGAGCCTAGTGAGGCTGGGCCCAGATCCTAATTATACGACCATGACCCCAACTAGTTTTGTTAAATTTCTTTCTGGACTGTCAAGATGTTCCAAGCTCATCTGGATTTGACTTCATTGCCAACATTTAAAAAGTAGTTGATTTAAAATGAAGGCTTCCTTGGTAGCTCAGCTGGTAAAGAATCCACCTGCAATGCAAGAGACCTGGATTCGACCCCTGGTGTTGAGAAGATCCCCTGGAGAAGGACATGGCAACCCACTCCAGTATTCTTGCCTGGATAATCCCATGGACAGAGGAGCCTGGCGGGCTATAGTCCATGGGGTCTCAAAGAGTTGGACACGACTGAGTGACTAAGCACAGCACAGATTTAAAGTGAAAGTCGAGATTTTCAGTTTTCCTCCTGAAGTCAGCAGATCTGGCAACACTGAACTTGCCTTCCTGCTTGGCAGAAACTGGCCCAAGCTTAGTAGGGCTGCCCCATTTAGACAGGGCGTGTACCCGTGAGCTTGACAGAAGCCCCACCACTCCCCAGGACCGGTTTGTACCATGCCTTTATGTAAGCCGCCCAGCTTCTGCAGCCCTTTGGGTTAAGAACTTAACACAGACTCTGCTGTCTGCCTGCTCTTCCTCCTCCCTCCCATCTTTCCTACGTATGAAGTGAATCTAGGTGCCAAGCACTGATGTGAAATACTGGGCTTCTAAAGGCAGACAAGGCAAATAAGCAGGTCATTGGCTTGTTTGATCTTAGAGCCAGGCCTTGACCTTCTTCTGCAAAGTACATTTCCCAGGCACCACTGCCACTGGCTGGCTGGTTTCCAGCCGTGTGTGTGTGTGTGAGTGTGCGCGCGTGCGTGCGCACGCACACGTGTTCAGTTGCTCAGTCTTGTCCAACCCTCTGCAACTCCATGGACTGTAGCCCACCAGGCTCCTCTGTCCACAAGATTTTCCAGGCAAGAATACTGGAGTGGGTTGCCATTTCCTTCTCCAGGGGATCTTTCAGACCCAGGGACTGAACTCGTGTCTCTGGTGTTTCTTGCATTGGCAGGCAGATTCTTTCACTGCACCACCTGGGAAGCCCTGGTTTCCAGCTAAACTGAGCCAAAAACTGGCAGGAGATGGCATGGTGGGCTAGAGGGAGGAGCCGGAGCTCCTTCCCAACCTCAGAGAGTGTTTTCCTGCAGAGGCTGCGTCTCCTCCACGGTTTAGCTCTTCCCTGGGCGGCCCCTGCTGTGACCCTAGCTCCTCCTGGCTGGCCCCAGAGACGGACACCCCTGCCCTCCATGTATCCCAGCAGTGACAGCAGCTTCCTGCCATTGCTCAGCCCAGGGTGCTCTCACCATCTCCTCTTCTCGGCTCTTAACTCATTTATGGAATCAATTCCTTGATGAAGTTCCCCCTGTGTGGAATACCTGGAGTGGTTTCGATTTTTCTCATAAAACATACCTGGCCCCTGACCTCAGGGAACATGTACTGGTTCTTTATCTGCATTTACTTGCTTTGTGACTCTTGGCAAATTACTCAATCTCTCTTAACTTTGTTCTGTCTTCCTATCAGGAAAATAGGGTGAAAATGGTATGTCCCTCATATTCCTGCTGTGAGGATGAAATGCAGTGATGCATATAAGGTGGTTAGCTCATTTCCTGGAACCTAACAGTAAGTGTTCAAAAATGTGACCTATTATTCTAGGACACAGTCTACAGACTGTACCCGACACTCCCCTCTCCCCTCCACCGACCAGGGAACATCAAGTGACTTTTTCCTCTATGACTCCATAGACAATGCAGCTTGTGTTCACTGAGCACCTACTATTTCCAAGGTCTTAACTTATTTACTCTTGATAAATGTATCTAAGCCATAGGTATTGCTCTTCTCCCTATTTTCCTGATGAGGTTGAGTAACTTGCTCAAGGTCTCATAGCAGAGGAGGCGTGATGTGAACCTGTGTGAACCGCCTCTGGAGTTCGTGTCCTTTAACCTACACCGTGAACCCTCAATATGCTGCCCTCCATTGTTGCAGCAGGTAAGAAAGGGTCTCTTCCCTCAAAGGGCTCACAGTCTGGCTGGAGAGACAGGTTTGTTCATCATTAAGCACAGTGCAGTGTTGCACATGCCAATCATTCTTTGCGTGCTTGTGCATTCAATCATTCATTCATTCAGCAAACTCTGGGTATCCATTATGCACCAATCTGTGCTGTTGAGGACGTTCAAGGTGGCTTGGGGACCCAGACTTACCTTCTGTAGCCATGGAGTGCAGAGTGGGAACGTGGGAGCCTTCTGACATTTCCTCTTTTCATTCCCCCAAAGTGCTGCCCTTTATTTTTCTTTTTTAAAAAAAATTATTTTTTTAATTGGTGGAAAATTGCTTTATGATTTTGTGTTGTACACCAACTCAAATCAGTCATAATTATATATCCCTTCCTTCTCTCCCTTCCCTCCCTCACCCCCCGCCATCACACCTCACTAGGTCATCATGGAACGCTAGGCAGCACAGCACTTTAGAATCAGACATAATTAAGCTTCCCTCCTGCTTCTTGCTTTACTTGCTGTGTGACCTCAAACAGATGACTTAATCTCTCTGGGCTGGTTTATATATGTAAAACTGGGGCTAATAAATAATAATAGTGATACCTGCCTCACATGCTTAATGTTAAGGCAGAAAGATACAATAAATGCAAAGGTCTCTTAGTGAATGCTGGGCACACAAAGAAGACTCAGTTATCTGTGGTTACTATTATTTGTTGATGGCAATTATTAATTGCCTGTAGCCAACAACAATAGAACGCTGTTGCTCTAAACACTACATCCCTTAGCTTGGCAAAGTTCTGCTGGCCTAACAAACCAGATGCGTTCCTTCTGGCTTTTCAACTGACAAGTCTCAGCAGGATGAGAACAATGCTAGTAGGCAAGACAGATGGATACTTAGTGAAGACTGAAAGTCAGCTGTTGTTTTCCAGGTGTTGCGTAGAAGCAATGAAGAAGTGAGCCGGAAGCTTTGTAGACTTTCTCCTCCCTGCCAGAGAGCCCAGCCCTGCCTGGCTCCAGATCAGTCATGCCTAGATGGGTTTAAAGAGCTATAACCCGTAGAAGGTATGAATTTCACTCCACAAACTTGTATGTGTAATACATAAAATTGTTTACTTTTCTGTAACAATGTCATTCCTATTTCTGACTTCTTCTAGGAAACAAACTTTATCAGTAGGTTCTAAGTCTAAAGGTGAGCTACATGCTGAAGACTCTCAAATTATCTGCAGCATCTCCCCTGAAATCCAAGCACACATCTGTCTATTGACAATCTCACGTCAATAGGCATCTTTAAATGAATAACCATTCAAAACTGAACACTGACATTTTCTTCCCAGCCCTGTTCCTCCTACAGTCTTCTCCATCTCAGTGAGGGCAACCCCATTCTTCAAGATTTCAGATAGAAGACATTGGAGTCATTTAAAAAAACACTTTTTTTTTTTTAATTGGGGTGAAATTCACATGACATAAAATTAACCATTTAATGAATTTATTATTATTAAAAGATGTTTTTGATGTGGACCATTTTTGAAGTCTTTATTGAACTTGTTACAATATTGCTCCTTTTTAAACTTTGTTCATGTTTTGGCTGTTTTGACTCTGTTGGTGCACATGGGCTTTCTTTAGCTGCGATGGGAGGGGGATACCCTTCTTGTGGTGCACAGGCTTCTCACTGTGAAGCCCTCTCACCCCTCACGGGCTATAGGGTGTGTGAGCTCAGTAGTTGCAGTTTGTGGACCCAGTAGCTGCGGTACACAGGTTTAGTTGCCCCTCAGTGTATGAAATCTTCCTGGACCATGAATCAAACCTGTCTTCCCTGCAATGGCAGGCAGATTCTTATCCACTGTACCACCAGGAAAATCTTCCTCTTCTTCTTTTTTTTTTTTTATTCCCTCAAAGGGCTCACAGTCTGGCTGGAGAGACAGGTTTGTTCATCATTAAGCACAGTGCAGTGTTGCACATGCCAATCATTCTTTGCGTGCTTGTGCATTCAATCATTCATTCATTCAGCAAACTCTGGGTATCCATTATGCACCAATCTGTGCTGTTGAGGACGTTCAAGGTGGCTTGGGGACCCAGACTTACCTTCTGTAGCCATGGAGTGCAGAGTGGGAACGTGGGAGCCTTCTGACATTTCCTCTTTTCATTCCCCCAAAGTGCTGCCCTTTATTTTTCTTTTTTAAAAAAAATTATTTTTTTAATTGGTGGAAAATTGCTTTATGATTTTGTGTTGTACACCAACTCAAATCAGTCATAATTATATATCCCTTCCTTCTCTCCCTTCCCTCCCTCACCCCCCGCCATCACACCTCACTAGGTCATCATGGAACGCTAGGCAGCACAGCACTTTAGAATCAGACATAATTAAGCTTCCCTCCTGCTTCTTGCTTTACTTGCTGTGTGACCTCAAACAGATGACTTAATCTCTCTGGGCTGGTTTATATATGTAAAACTGGGGCTAATAAATAATAATAGTGATACCTGCCTCACATGCTTAATGTTAAGGCAGAAAGATACAATAAATGCAAAGGTCTCTTAGTGAATGCTGGGCACACAAAGAAGACTCAGTTATCTGTGGTTACTATTATTTGTTGATGGCAATTATTAATTGCCTGTAGCCAACAACAATAGAACGCTGTTGCTGTAAACACTACATCCCTTAGCTTGGCAAAGTTCTGCTGGCCTAACAAACCAGATGCGTTCCTTCTGGCTTTTCAACTGACAAGTCTCAGCAGGATGAGAACAATGCTAGTAGGCAAGACAGATGGATACTTAGTGAAGACTGAAAGTCAGCTGTTGTTTTCCAGGTGTTGCGTAGAAGCAATGAAGAAGTGAGCCGGAAGCTTTGTAGACTTTCTCCTCCCTGCCAGAGAGCCCAGCCCTGCCTGGCTCCAGATCAGTCATGCCTAGATGGGTTTAAAGAGCTATAACCCGTAGAAGGTATGAATTTCACTCCACAAACTTGTATGTGTAATACATAAAATTGTTTACTTTTCTGTAACAATGTCATTCCTATTTCTGACTTCTTCTAGGAAACAAACTTTATCAGTAGGTTCTAAGTCTAAAGGTGAGCTACATGCTGAAGACTCTCAAATTATCTGCAGCATCTCCCCTGAAATCCAAGCACACATCTGTCTATTGACAATCTCACGTCAATAGGCATCTTTAAATGAATAACCATTCAAAACTGAACACTGACATTTTCTTCCCAGCCCTGTTCCTCCTACAGTCTTCTCCATCTCAGTGAGGGCAACCCCATTCTTCAAGATTTCAGATAGAAGACATTGGAGTCATTTAAAAAAACACTTTTTTTTTTTTAATTGGGGTGAAATTCACATGACATAAAATTAACCATTTAATGAATTTATTATTATTAAAAGATGTTTTTGATGTGGACCATTTTTGAAGTCTTTATTGAACTTGTTACAATATTGCTCCTTTTTAAACTTTGTTCATGTTTTGGCTGTTTTGACTCTGTTGGTGCACATGGGCTTTCTTTAGCTGCGATGGGAGGGGGATACACTTCTTGTGGTGCACAGGCTTCTCACTGTGAAGCCCTCTCACCCCTCACGGGCTATAGGGTGTGTGAGCTCAGTAGTTGCAGTTTGTGGACCCAGTAGCTGCGGTACACAGGTTTAGTTGCCCCTCAGTGTATGAAATCTTCCTGGACCATGAATCAAACCTGTCTTCCCTGCAATGGCAGGCAGATTCTTATCCACTGTACCACCAGGAAAATCTTCCTCTTCTTCTTTTTTTTTTTTTAATGTTTTGGGTTTTTGGCCAAGGCCAGTTCCCTGACCAGGGATTGAACCCAGCACACCCAGGATCAGAAAATGAAGATGTTTTTGGACTGCTCCTGGATTGCCAACCACTGGACTGCCAGGGAAAACCCAAAATTGACCATTTTAGAGTGAACAGTTTCACGGCATTTAGTTCATTCGCAATGTCAAGGAACCACTGAAATGAAGTAAAGTGAAAGTTGCTCAGTCATGTCCAACTCTTTGCCACCCCATGGACTATACCCTGCAGGCAGATTCTTTACCAGCTGAACCACAGGGGAAGCCCACCTCTATCTAATTCCAAATATTTTTTATCACCCTGTGAGAAAATCCATACCCATTAAGCAGTCATTTCCCTTTCTCTATCTTCCTCTCCGTTCCGTTCCGTTCAGTCGCTCAGTCGTGTCCGACTCTTTGCGACCCCATGGACTAGTAGCCTACCAGGCTCCTCCCTCCATGGGATTTTCCAGGCAAGAGTACTGGAGTGGGTTGCCATTTCCTTCTAATCTACTTTCTGTCTCTATGGATTTACCTATTCTGAGTATTTTGTATAAATGAAATCATATAATATGTGGCCTCTCCTGTCTGGCTTCTTTCACTAACAAAATGCTTTTGAGGTTCAGGCTTCCCTGGTGGCTCAGATGGTAAAGAATTTGCCTGAAATGTGGGAGACACCTGAGTTTGATCCCTGGGTTGGGAAGATCCTCTGGAGAAGGGAATGGCAACCCACTCCAGTATTCTTGCCTGGAGAATTCCATGGACAGAGGAGCCTGATGGGCTATACTGTCCATGGGGCCACAAAGAGTTGGATGTGATTGAGCAACTAACACTTTCTCTTTCATGTTGTAGCATGTGTGAGCACTTCATTCCATTTCAGAGCTGAAGAATACTCTGGAGATAGTCTTGATTACTCTGTCTTTACACTCCACAATCAGCCAGCTAAACAAGCCAGTTGGCTACCTTCAAAATATTTCTTTTCTTATTGATTATTTGGTTTAATTATTCTATCTATTGTAAAGAGGTAGGTATTAAAAGATGTAACTATCGTTAAAAAAAAAAAAAATTTCTTTTCTCTCTCTCTTGTTACTGACCCCACCACTCAGCTTGGCTTGCAGCATCTTAGTTCCCCAACGAGGGATTGAACACATGCCCCCTGCAATGGAAGAGTGGAGTCCTAACCACTGGACTGCCAAGGAATTCCTCAAAATATTTCTAGAATGGATTCACTGCTTGTCATCTCTATGCACCTCCTTGTCCCATCTAGACCATCACCTCTCACCTGGATTATCACATTTTCTTGTTTCTGTTCTTCATATCCCCAGACCCTAACCTTTCTGTCCAGTTTTCCTCTCCACACAGAATCCAGAGTGATTCAGTTAAAGCTTAAGTCACATCCTGTCCCTCCTGTGATCAAAACTCTCCAGTGCCCCTGCCCTCGTCTCATTCACGGTCAAAGTTGGAATCCTGACATCCCCCACCTCCCATCACGTCTCTGACTTCAACTCGGCCATCATCAGTGTTGTCCCACTCGGGCCAGCATCCTGGCTCTCAACACACGTGACCACGTCTCTCCTACCTCAAGCCCTTTGCACTCAGGCTCTTTCTAGAACATGCGATTGATGGCTTTTGGCCCCTAATTTTCTTTACCTCTCTGCAAGTTTCACCCTGTGGACCACTCACACCTTCATGAAACTGTTTCTGTTCTTGCATTTCTTGATGCCATGTGCTCATTTTTTTTTTTTTGGTCCCTGCGTACCTGGCCGTTTTCTTTCAGATGCCTGTGTGAACTCCGTTTCCTCTGTACATCCCTTACATGTTGGCATTTCACAAGTTTTCATGAAAGTCCTCTTCTCTCCTTTCTCCTCTCCCTGGAGTGAGCTTACCGACTCTCATGAAGACATCAGCCTAAATCCTTTCCTTAATCTTCAGACTCACGCGCAATTGCCTTCAGGGCATCTCTCTATAAACACCCCGGAGGCACGGGAAACTCACAAGTCCAGGGTGAAACAACCTTCCCAACAGCCAGGTTGTTCTTGGCAAACAGAATCCCCCACCACTCAGCTGTCAAACTTAGAAACCCAACATAGAAATGAACTCGATTCCTTTTTTTTTTCTTTTGCTTATTTGTACATCTAATCCATCACCAATCCATAAACCCCACTTTCTGATATCTAGAACGCTCTACTTCTCTCTACAGCGGCTCCCATAGTTCAGTGTCATCTTTTCTCACACAGCTGGTCTTCTGGCATCTTCTCTGGCCCCCTTCCAATTTATTCTCTACACAGAAGCCAGAGAGACATCTCTGGAATATGAACGTGGTCCTCAGTTGCTAAACCTGCCATGGCTTTGTTGACTCTTGGGAGAAATTCCCTAACCCAGCTTATGATACTGTGCCTGTTCCCCCAACCTCACCCCTCACGATGGCTCCACCGCCAGGCTTGCCTTCCGCCCTCTGCAGAGCTGATTCTCCTCAGTGTACCGTGTTTGTCAAGGCTTCGCAGTTTTTGCTTATATTAATGTCTGTCTGCAATACAGCACTTCCCACTCTCTCCCGCCTCTCTTCATCCTGTAACTCATAATATATCCCCTAGGTATATTTCTCTATATAGAAACCACCCCTCCAGAAGTTTTCCCCATTTTCCCAACTCTGGGGCAGTGTAGACTGCTATGTGTTCACCAAACTCTGGTTCTTTTTCATCTTGGGCTCACAGTTGAACGTTGCTATGGTTTTTCCAGTAGTCATGTATGGATGTGAGAGTTGGACTGTGAAGAAGGCTGAGCGCCGAAGAATTGATGCTTTTGAACTGTGGTGTTGGAGAAGACTCTTGAGAGTCCCTTGGACTGCAAGGAGATCCAACCAGTCCATTCTGAAGGAGATCAGCCCTGGGATTTCTTTGGAGGGAATGATGCTGAAGCTGAAGCTCCAGTACTTTGGTCACCTCATGCGAAGAGTTGACTCATTGGAAAAGACTCTGATGCTGGGAGGGATTGGGGGCAGGAGGAGAAGGGGACGACCGAGGATGAGATGGCTGGATGGCGTCACTGACTCGATGGACGTGAGTCTGAGTGAACTCCGGGAGTTGGTGATGGACAGGGAGGCCGGGCGTGCTGCGATTCATGGGGTCGCAAAGAGTCGGACACGACTGAGCGACTGAACTGAACTGAACTGATGCCTGGGATGGGTGGAGTCACGTGACTGAGTTCTGGTCAATGACAAGTTTCTCAAAGAGTGAGGAACATTTATTCAAGGCTTAAGGGCTTCCCCGGTGGTTCAGACAGTAAAGAATTTGCCTGCCATGAGGGAGACCGGGGTTCAATCGCTGGGTTGGGAAAATCCCCTGGAGGAGCACATGGCAACCCTCTCTAGTATTCTTGCCTGGAGAATCCCCATGGATAGAGGAACCTGGCGGGCTACAGTCCATGGGGTCACAATAAGCACAGCATAGTATTCAAGGCTTAAAGCATACCCCCAAACCTCCCATGTCATTCTCCACAGTTTCTATTTCCCCCCTCTGCCTGGTGGATGCAAGGAACCCTATGGAGAACTCTGACACCCTGGGAGAGGGCGGTGGAGCCATTAGATAGAAAGAACCTGGGTCCCTGAATGACTGTGTGGAGCAGAGTCCCACCAGCCTTCTCCCCAACCAGCATGGGATTATAACACGAGAAATAAACTTTATTGTGTGAAGTCCCTGAGACTTGCTGGTTTGTTAAATAGCAGTTAGCCTGCCCTGACAAATATATTTAAATGAATTGTTCTTCCCTCCCCTACCCCACCCCCATTCTCCCGTATCATTTTTTTTACCTCCCACCACAGCACTTATCATATTAAATAACAACAGCCTCTCACCTGTCTGTGTCTTCACCCGTGGGAGAATAGTGATGGATCAAGCCTGTCCTAAGTATGAATGGGCGGGCATTCAGCTCAGCACCTGGAGTGTCACAGCCACTAAATAAATATTTGTGGAATTGCTTTGTGGCTGTTGAATTCTCTTTCCCTGGGTGCCTATTTTGGTAACTTGCCCACGACTGGGATTTCTCCTTCACCTCCCTAGTCCTTTCCTAATACTCAGGACCTGCCTTTGAACCAGTCCAATAGCTGGGACTCCCTGACGACACAGCTCCTGAAGTGAACCGCCCGCTGCCCCTCCTATTTCCCAATATTGCCACAGCTCCCAAGCCTGGGTCTCCACCCACCTGTCAGGATCCTGGACACTGTTTGATTTTCTTATGCCTGCTGTCTGCCTTCTTACACCTTTGCGTCTGCTGGACTGGATTTCTTCTCAAGCCCTGGAACTTTCTTTGCGACAAGCTGAGGCTCTGGCAATGGGGCAATCACCAAGCTATGTTGTTAGCAAAAGGAAGTTGGGGATAGAAAACAGGGTATATGAAAAAATAAAAAAAGATATAGATACACTGAAGTTTGCATGAAAACATTTTTATAAGAACATTTCAGAAACTGGAAATAGCACAGTGTGGGGTGGGATGAGAGGAGAGTCCTGGCCAGAGTCGGGAAGCGGGGAGAGGGATTTAACTTTTACTCCCTCTCCTGTGGAGTAAGCTACATAATGGCTCCCTATCCCCCTCTCCATCAAAGATGTTCACATCCCAACTCCCAGAATCCATGAACCTTGCCTTATGTGGCGAAAGGGATTTTGCAGATGTGATTAAGTTAAGGACCTTGACAGGGAGCGATTATCCTGGATTATCTGGGTGGGCTTAATGGAATCAATTGCAAAAGCCCTGCTTACAAGAGGAATGCTGGAGGATCCGAGTTAGAGGAGATGGGATGTTGGAAGCAGAGCCGGGAAGGGAGGGGCGAGGTAAGAAGAGAGAGAGAAACGGACAGACAGGCATTAAGCTGTTCCTCTGCTGGCTTTTGGTCCTTGTTTGGTTGTGTGCCTGTTCACATTTTCAGGTTCAAGATTCCTCAGCTTCAAGTCTTGGATGTAGGAGGCAGAAAGAAAACCCAAGGGTTTCAACACTGTGTCTCCTGATCCCAACGTCCCTCTGCTTCCTTCTCTCCACCTGGCAGAGTCTTCCCGTATTTGTATTATATATAATGTCCAGAGTCTTTAATTACACTTTGTGGGAAGAATAGAGAGAAGGACTTCACTCTGAAAGTAAGTCACCAGTATCTTTTAAAAATATATTTATTTAACTAAATTTATTTGACTGCTCTGAGTCTTGGTTGTGGCATGTGGGATCTAGTTCCCTGACCAGGGATCCATCCTGAGCCGCCTGCATTGTGGGTGTGAAATCTTAGCCACTGGACTGCCAGGCAAGTCCCCACCAGTATCTTTTTAAGTTTTACCAGGTGACTGTAATATGCAACCAGAGTTCAGAATCACTGTGATCAAAGAGGGTGTGGGGGTGAGGAACAGCATGATAAAATATAATTTACAAAGCACAAATATATATGCATAAAAAGCATCTGGAAGAAAAAGTGACAAAATGTTAATGTCGTTATCTTTGGGTGGTAGGCTTACAAGTAACTTTTAATTATAACTTTTAATTTTGAAATAGTTTAAGACTCACACAGGGAGACCTCATGTGCCCTTCACCCAGCTTCCCCCACGATAACATCTTACTCACTGTTATAACACTATTAATTCAGGAACAGGCATTATTCAGATGTCTCCAGTTGTTAAATTACATGCAACTTTAGTATTCTCTATTTTGTTAATCTGAACATATCACCTGTGTAACAGCAAAGAATTTTGAAAACACTCAATTCTTCCTTTAGTATATCTGAAACTTTTGCTTCCTAGGGGCTTCCCTATGTTTTCTCTTCTGAATTCATTTCTCCATCCAGGTCATGAACACTCTCCACAGGACAACCAAGGGAAGGAAGGTAAATGGGACAGACCTTCACTGTCCTGAAAATCCATTCATTCAATAAATCTCTTTGACATGCCTGCTGTGGGCCAGGAATCAATGGAGAGTAACCTCTAATACAGATTTCATTGTCTGTATTTAAAATTTCCTGTATATTATGATGTTTTGACATCTTAGAAAAAGTGTGGGACTTCCCTGGTGGTCCAGTGGCTAAGACTCCTCACTCCCAATACAGGAGGTTTGGGTTTGATCCCTGGTCAGGGAACTAGATCCCACATGCTGCAATGAAGATCAAAGATCCCACATGCTGCAATTAAAGACCTGGCACTGCCAAATAAATAAACATTAAAAAAAAAAAAAGAAAGAGAGAGAGTCTGGCTGAGGAGAGATTGCCCTTTCTGGGCAGAGCCAATTAGAGACAGAAAGAGGCTCAGTCTTTCATATACAAGTGAACCCATCCAGAGCCTGGTGCTCTCTCTGGCCTCCACACCATGTAATATTCCAGATATTATTATTCCAGGAGTAATATTCCAGATCTTAATCATCCCAGAGTCAGATACCAGGTAACTCAGGGCCACCCCTATAGCTAAGAGCCTGCTGAAATTATTCAGACTAGATCATCCCAGCCATGCTTTCTCCTTGCTCCTGCTTTCTGCCTGCTGACCATACTGGGCTTTCCTCAGTGGCCCTGTTTCTAGGATCTGTTATAGAATAAACTGTTTTCCTGAGCCTCTCCTGTGTTCCCTCTTGTGGCCACAGCTGATTGGCCATCACAGAAAAGAAACTGGAACAAGTTTCCTCCACCGTAGTGCACACTCTAGTGTATGAGACAGACACTAGTATTATACCCACGAGTGTAAAATTATAACCATGTGGAAATTCTATGAGGGAGACGTTCGTGGTGCTCAGAGTATCTTAACAGGGAGATGTGGGCCAGGCTTGGGGGTCTGAGACAGTCTCCTTGAGGAAATGACATGTGGGTGAGATCTGAAAGGGTGATCAGTAGAAATTAACCAGGAACTGGGGGAAGGCTTTCCAGGCAGAAGGACCAGTTGGTGTAGAGGCTTCACTGCTGGAGCCCATGTGCACTGTTATTGGCCATCCCCTGCTTGCTCGAGATTGAGTGGGTAGGGTGGGTTTTAGGCACCAGATTTTCAGTTTTAAAACTGCAACAGTCTTGGGTGACCTGTCCTAGTTCACCAGGGACGGGGGTTGTGGGGGGTGTGGGGGGGTCCTGAGACACAGGATTTCAGTGCTAGTCCTGGGAAAGTTCTGGACAAACTAGAACAGTTTGTTCACCCTGTGTGACACCTTCAAGAAACTGAAAAAAGTTCTTAAAGTGAGTGTCCTCAGAAGTAGGCCCTGAGAAGAGGGTTCCTGTGCAAGGTATTTATTTGGAAGAGGAAGGAAAGAGGAAAATGAGATGGGGGAGCCAGTTAAGGGGACAGTCTTTCCAGAGAAATTGAACATGCAGGGGATAGGTCAGTAGATAGATAGATATGGACGGGTAAATAGATAAATAGAGAGATATGGATGGATAGTCAAATGCATGCATAGATGGATGGATGGATGCACACATGCATAGATATATTGAGATATTTATATTAAGGAATTAACCCACGTGAACATGAGGGCTGGCAAATCTGAAACCTGTAGAGTAGGCTGGCAGGTTGGAGACTCAGGCTAGAGCTGATGCAATCTTAAGGCAGAATGTCTCCTTTGAGAAACTCAGATTTTATTCCAGGCCTTGAACTGATGGAAGCCCATCCATATTACTGAGTGTAATCTCCTTTACTTAAAGTCAATTGACTATAGATGTTAATCACATCTACCAAATACAGTCACATTTTGGTTAGTATTTGGTGGAATAACTGGGTAATACTGTTACCAAGTCTAAGCTTGCTCTGCTGGCTACGTGACAGGCCAATGAATCCAAGAGATGAGATGTTGAGATAAGGAATATGACTATTCGGAAAGCTGGCTGATGGAGAAGATGGCAGACTAATGTCTCAAAGTAACTATCTTGCTGGGATCTGGATGTTAGGTTCTTTTATGGAGCCAGAGAGAGAGAAATAATGAGGAACTGAAGTCCAAAGGCAGAATAGAGATGGAGAGACAGAATAGAAAGGTTGAGACGTGAGGAAGTAAAGTAAAAAGGGTCTTCAGTCTTGTAAAACATCTCTGGAAAAGGCCAGCCTTTGGAAAGGGATGTGTTAATCTCTTCTTTTTTGTAGCCATTCACAGGTGGGCAGGGTCAGATTATCTCTTTATGAGCTGAACAGAGGCACTTTAGTTTAACAGTCAGGCAGAGGGGCAGGATCCTTTGTTGTTGTTGTTCAGGGGCTAAATTGTGTGTCTGATTCTTTTGTGACCCTATGAACTGCAGCATGCCAGGTTTCCCTGTCCTTCACTCTCTCCATGAGTTTGCTCAAACTCATGTCCATGGAGTCAGTGATGTCATCCAACCAACTCATTCTCTGTCACCCCCTTCTCTTCCTGCCCTCAATCTTTCCCAGCATCAGGCTTTTTTTTCCAATTAGTCAGCTCTTTGCATCACTGTACGCTGTGTCGAAGAAGGCGATGGCACCCCAATCCAGTACTCTTGCCTGGAAAATCCCATGGACAGAGGAGCCTGGTAGGCTGTGGTCCATGGGGTCGCAAAGAGTCGGACATGACTGAGTGACTTCCCTTTGCATCAGGCAGCCAAAGTATTGGAGCTTCAGCTTCAGAATCAATCCTTCTAATGAATATTCAGAGTTGATTTTCTTTAGGATTGACTGGTTTGATCTCCTTGCAGTCCAAGGGATTCTCAAGAGCCTTCTCCATCACCAGTTTGAAGGCATCAACTCTTCAGTGCTCAGCCTTTTTTATTGTCCAACTCTCACATCTGTACATGACTGTTGGAAAAACCATAGCTTCAAGTATATGAAAATTGTTGGCAAAATGATGTCTTTGCTTTCTAATACACTGTCTAGGTTTGACATAGCTTTTCTTCCAAGAAGCAAGTGTTTCTGAATTCCATGGCTATCATCACTATCCACAGTGATTTTGGAGCCCAGGAAAATAAAGTCTGTCTCTGTTTACATTTTCCCCCCATTTGTTTGCCATGAAGCAATGGGACCAGGTGCCATGATCTTAGTTTTTTGAATGTTGAGTTTTAAGCCAACTTTTTCACTCTCTTCTTTCACCTTTGTCAAGAGGCTCTCTGGTTCCTTTTTGCTTTCTGCCATTAGGGTGGTATCATCTGTATATCTGAGGTTATTGATGTTTCCCCCGGAAATCTTGATTCCAGCTTGTGCTTCATCCAGCCTGGTGTTCTACATGATGTTTTCTGCATAGAAGTTAAATAAACAGGGTGACAATATACAGCCTTGATGTACTCCTTTCCCAATTTTGAACCAGTCCATTGTTCCATGTTCAGTTCTAACTGTTGCTTCTTGACTTACATATATGGTTGAGACAGGTCATTATGTATGATTATAATAACAACAGCAACAAAAAAGCAAGTCAAAGAAACTTTGGGAAGTTCCCAAGCATGGAATCAGAATTGGCTTTTCCCTGCCATGGTAACCCCTAGCCAAATAGAAAATTAGCACTCAAGCCAGTGCCTCCTGTGGGTTTAATCCTGCTGGGGCACACTAGGAGACAGTGAGACACCAGAGACATGTCAGAATGATTCACTCAGGCGAGGAACATTGGGTATTTACACTCAGACTCTCATCAGCCATTGTCTGATAACTGCTGGGGGGTGGGGGAAAGGGGAGGGAGGGAAGTAGGCGAGGAGTTTCAGAGACCAGAGGAAGAACTCAGGCAAGACAGAGTCCTGAGGTGGTTTGGAAGAGGGAAAGGGTGGAATGGCCACTACACAGAAGGCCCCTGCGAATCAAGTACAGAGAGTAAAGTAAAAAGGGATTCAGCTATAAAGAGTCTCGTAAGGCCGGGTGAGGATTTAGGCTTTAAATAAAAAACAATGGAAAGGCATTATGTTTGGGGGGTAGGAGGGGTAAGGAGAGGCATAATGGCCAGTGGAAAGATCAAAAGATCTTTCTATTGCTTCTGATCCATAAGCATCAGTGGAACATAATAGCCCAAAATAAACCAACACACCCTGGTCTATCAAAGATTTTTTGAAAACACAGATCTGGTCATTATGCCTCTTCTTAACTCCACCCCTCTTTGACAAAGGAGGCAAAAATACAAAAATGGGACAAAGCAACCTCTTCAGCAAATGGTACTGGGAAAGTTGGACATCTGCAAGTAAATCAATGAAGTCAGACCACATCCTCACGCAATGTACAAGAAGAAACTCTAAATGGCTTAAGCATAAGAGATGACACTATAAAACTCCTAGAAGAGAGCATAGACAAACCATTTTCTGACATAAATCCTACCAATGTTTCCTTAGGTCAATCTCCCAGAGCAGTAGAAATCAAAACAAAAATAAACAAATGGAATATAATCAAACAGTCAAGATTTTGCCCACCAAAGGAAACCATTAAAAAAAGGACAACTTACAAAATGGGAGAAAATATTTGTAAATGATATGACTGATAAAGGTTTATTTGTAAAACACAAAAGCAACTCATTCAACTCAACAACAAAAAAGCAAACAACACAATAAAAAAAAAAGGACATAAGACCTTAATGGACATTTCTCCAAAGAAGGCATACAGATGGCCAGTAGGCACAGAAAAAGATGGTTAATATCATTAATTATTAGAGAAATGCAAATCAAAACTACAATGAGGTACCACCTCACACTGGTCAGAAGACTATCATTAGAAAAGTATACAAATGATAAATGCTGGAGAGTGTGGGGAAGAAGGAACCCTTCCATACTCTTGGTAGGAATATAAATTGGTGCAACCACTTTGGAAAATAGTATGGTGTCTCCTCAGAAAACTAAAAATAGAGCTACCATATGATTCAGCAATTCCAATCCTGGGCATATATCCAGACAAAATTATAATTCAAAAGGATACATGCACCCCTCTGTTCATAGTAGCATTATTCACAATAGCCAAGATATGGAAACAACCTTATGGTGAATGGATAAAGAAGATGTAGTACAGGACTTCCCTGGTGGTCTGGTGGTTAAGAATCTGCCTGCCAATGCAGGGGACACGGGTTCAGTCCCTGCTCCAGGAAGATTCCACAAGCCATGGGGCAACTAAGCCCATGTGCCACAATTACTGAAGTTCATGCACCCTAGAGCCTGTGCTCAGCAACAAAAGAAGCCACTGCAACGAAAAGCCCATGCACCATAGCTAGAGGGTAGGTCTCACTAGCTATGGTGAGACCTAACCAGAGAAAGCCCATGCACAGCAACGAAGACCCAGCACAGCTGAAAATTAAAAAAAAAAAAAAGTGGTACATATATACAATGGAATACTACTCAGCCATAAAAAATAACAGGCAGCAACATGAATGCAACTAGAGATTCATACTAAGTGAAGTAAGTCAGAAAGAGAAAGACAAATGCCACATGACATTACTTACATGTGCAATCTAAAATGTGGGATAAATGGGGCCCGCTGAGTGGAGGTGTTGAAACAGCCTCTTCATATTAGGAGGTCTGGCCTGAAATCCTGGGAGAAAGGCCTCTCCATGAGGCTCACTTTGAGGAAGTGAAAACAGACTAAGCATAAAGGAAAAAAAGTTCCCAGAGTTCTGAACCAGAGAGTTGCCACCCCTGGGACAGAATTCCTATGAAGCCTCCAGGCACCCAGTAAATGCTGTAGGGCTAAGGTGATAAGAGATGTTCAACAGACAACTTAGGAGCAGGAGCCCAGAAGATCCTTAGCACAGATGTCGGGAACTTAGAAAAATTCCCCAGAAATACTTGGGAAGGGCAGCCTGGTATAAGGCTGCAACTCCAGTGGATCAACTAGGAGAAGAGCTCAAACAATTATAATCAACTATTAATGCAAGGTGGAGAATGCCAGGACAGTTCAGTTCAGTTCAGTCACTCAGTCGTGTCCGACTCTTTGCGACCCCATGAAACGCAGCGCGCCAGGCCTCCCTGTCCATCACCAACTCTCTGAGTCCACCCAAACCCATGTCCATTGAGTCGCTGATGCCATCCAACCATCTCATTCTCTGTCATCCCCTTCTCCTCCTGCCCTCAATCTTTCCCAGCATCAGGGTCTTTTCCAATGAGTCAGTTGTTCGCATCAGGTGGCCAAAGTATTGGAGTTTCAGCTTCAGCATCAGTCCTCCCAATGAACAACCAGAACTGACCTCCTTTAGGATGGACTGGTTGTGCCTCCTTACAGTCCAAAGGACTCTCAAGAGTCTTCTCCAACACCACCCCATCTATTTCCCATGAAGTGATGGGACAAGATGCCATGGTCTTAGTTTTCTGAATGTTGAGCTTTAAGCCAACTTTTTCACTCTCCTCTTTCACTTTCATCAACAGGCTTTTTAGTTCCTCTTCACTTTCTGCCATAAGGGTGGTGTCATCTGCATATCTGAGGTTATTGATATTTCTCCCAGCAATCTTGATTCCAGCTTGTGCTTCCTCCAGCCCAGCGTTTCTCATGATGTACTCTGCATATAAGTTAAATAAGCAGGGTTACAATATACAGCCTTTTCCTGTTTGGAAACCAGTCTGTTGTTCCATGTCCAGTTCGAACTGATGCTTCCTGACCTGCATATAGGTTTCTCAAGAGGCAGGTCAGGTGGTCTGGTATTCCCATCTCTTTCAGAATTTTCCACAGATTATTGTGACCCACACAGTCAAAGGCTTTGGCATAGTCAATAAAGCAGAAATAGATGTTTTTCTAGAACTCCCTTGCTTTTTCGATGATCCAGAGGATGTTGGCAATTTGATCTCTGGTTCCTCTGCTTTTTCTAAAACCAGCTTGAACATCTGGATGTTCATGGTTCACATATTGCTGAAGCCTGGCTTGGAGAATTTTGAGCATTACTTTACTAGCGTGTGAGATGAGTGCAATTGTGCAGTAGTTTGAGCATTCTTTGGCATTGCTTTCTTTAGGATTGGAATAAAAACTGATCTTTTCCAAAGCAGAAATAGATGTTTTTCTGGAACTCTCTTGCTTTTTCGATGATCCATACTCCATGTGTGGCTGGGCTGTGGGAAGGGGAGGAGGATGGAATGAGGTTTGAGGTAGAGAAGTTTAATCTTGCTCAGTTCTGAATTTCATAAAAATAGATGCCTGAGGGACAGCTCTGTGGGTACTGGGCATTCAGAAGAAAGAGTGGAAGCAATGGTGGCATTGAGAGGAATAAAGCTAGTGAAGCCATGGATGACTGTGAGACACCCCGCCCTCCCCAAGAGGATGCAGAATGAAAAGTCAACAGGTGGCCTAGTGAGGGCTCGGAACCTCAGGAACAACGGGTGTTGAAGGGATGGTGTGGGGATTAGGAGCCCAAGAACCACCCAGAGAGGAATATCTAGGGAATTCTGAAGGGAAGGAAATGGCATGAACAGAGGAGCTGACGCAGGACTGTGGCTTCTGCTGGGAATAATTTGACCTATTGTGTTTAGGCTTATAGTTTCCCGTAAGTTTATCTCTTCAGAATTATGATGACGTTAACCTCGCCTCCTCTCCGCCCTCTAATAAAAAAAGGAGTTAACACTGCGGTATCATAAATGATCCAGGGATGGGAAGACATCTGACACTTTTCTACCATGTTAATACTTTGATTCAGCCTTTGATAGTCAGGGTGAGAAGAAAACAAATTTACTTTAAGCTAAAGGTTTTGAAGCTAAAGGAAATGTCAACTTTTCCCTGTTTGATGTTCCTTGCTGTGTTTTCCATATTAATCATTTCATTTTCCCCTTGGTCACGGGCTTGATTTTTTTTTTCTTTTCTTACAGTTGTCAGCTGCCTGGTGTGTCAGACAGTTTTTCATCATGATGTAGGGACACATTAAGAGCTCAGGCTGGCAAAGCTACCACCCAGAGTGTCTGCCACTCTGGGTGGTTATGCTCATGAACGTCCAGAAAGCTCAGTGCTACTGAAGTGAATTATAGGCTTTGAAATGACTGTGTGGTTTGTATTCAGCAAAAAAATATACCCCAGATGTATTCAAGGGTTATTGGTTTGGAAGAAATTAGATGACTCTGACATGAAAAGGCAGAGCCTATCTAAAGAGATACTGCCCAAATCTGTCAAATAAGTGGATTTGGATATGACCACAGGTCTGCCATATGAAATTCTGTTCCATGGGAATTCAAGTTAGTGGCTTTGTGAAGGCATTTATCGCAGACTGTAAACTTTTCTTGTTTTCTTTTAACAAAGCATAGAAGCATAGAGAAAGGTGGGCTTTTTCTGTGATGGCTTATCTACTTTAATCTTCTTAAATACTTAATGTATCCCCATGCACATAGCAGTGAAAGTAAATATACCTATTCCTTATAATGTAGTAACTTAGATGTATTGGTTGACTGCTAAAGGAGTCGGAAGAATAGAACAAACACCCCTTATATCTGCTAGTTATTGTCTTTAGCTGCAAGTATTGGAGACTCCCAGACAGTGGCTTTATTTCCCATGTAAAAGCAGCCTGCGAGTAGGCAGTTGAGAGCTGGCATGATAGCAGGAATCATTAGGCTCTCGTTAGCTCTCCAATCTGCCATCTCCAGGATGTGGCCCATGTCCAAGAAGGCTGCTGGAGCTCCAACCATTGCAGGCGGCCCTCCATTATCGTCTGGTTTTGCATCCACCCTGGATTAAAGATATTTTGGGAAAAGAAAAGCATTTTCCAAAACGTGGATTTCCAAAAGCAAAACGTGAATTTATCACACACTGGCAACTATTTGCATAGCATTTACATCATATTAGGTATTATAAGTAATCTTGGGATGATTTAAATGAACTAGAGGAAAATACTATGCCATTTTATTTTAATTTTTGGTTGCTCTGGGTCTTCATTACTGCATGTGGGCTTTCTTTGGTTGTGGTGAGCAGGGCTTACTATTTGTTGTGGTGCATGGGCTTCTCATTGCGCTGGGTACTCTTGTTGTAGAGCACAGGCTGTAGGTTCAGGGGCTTCAGTAGTTGCAGCATGGGGTTGCAGTAGTTGTGGAGTATGAGCTTAGTAGTCCGTGGCATATGAGATCTTCCTGGACCAGGGATCAAAACTGTCCCCACAATTGGCAGGTGGATTCCTATCACTGTACCACCAGGGAAGTCCACTGTGCCATTTTATATAAGGGAATTTAGCTTTGGCAGATACTCACAGGTAGGGAGTGGTTGTGGAATCAATCCCCAAAGATACTCGGGATGACTGTATTTACATTATAGGCAGAGAATGAAGAGGGAAGAAGGACTCCCTTCTTCCCTTTCAAAAGAGCCATCTCCCTTTCAAAAGAGCTGTCTCAGATTTCCAATATTCCTGCTCACCTCTCATTGGCCAGAGCTTAGGAGCATAGCCTTAAAAATAGCTGCCAGCATTGTGTTTAATTCACTCCATACCTCTAAATAGTTATAAATCTCACTTTTTGAAGAATTAATTAACTCACAATCTTATGTTCTCCTGGTCATTATTGCAAGAGATTGAGAGGGAGCTTGTGCAGGATTCTTTAGTTCTTTCTGGATGACTGCCACCGAGAAGTCTTCTCTGTGTCTTCTCAACAGTAATAACTACATCATCAGGAATCAGCCAGCATTCACCCTAAAGGCAGAACTGGTAGGTTATATGGATTAGAGGTTAATCTGTTTTGAATTGGTTTACTCAGTTGTGGGGCTGACTAAGAATGCTTGAAATTCATAGGGCAAGCAGTCAAGAAGAGAGTTACTATTGGTGGGCTGGAGCAGGAGCTAAAGCTCAGAAACTCTGAATTCAGGGAGGGCTGAACTCCTCTTTTGAAGGGCTTTGAACTGATTACATCAGTTCCACCTAGTATACTTCTGACTGATTAAAATCAACTGATTAGATATGTTAATTACATCTGCACCATCCCTCCACAGTGGTGCTAGATTCATCTTTGATTGATTACCTGGGAAAGGGGTATGTACACTGCAGCATGCTGCTGCTGCTGCTAAGTCTCTTCAGTTGTGTCCGACTCTGTGCGACCCCATAGGTGGCAGCCCACCAGGCTCCTCCATCCCTGGGATTCTCCAGGCAAGAACACTGGAGTGGGGTGCCATTGCCTTTTCCGACACTGCAGCATAGCTGCTGCCTATCTTTTCCCCAGCTCTCAGGAGTCATTATCCCTCATAGTTAACCCAACTAGAGACACGTATGAAAGGGAATTCAGGGGAATGTAGTGCCACTAAGCCAAGCTGACAGATCACAAAGCCATCACACGCTATTCCTTAGTTGTCACCTAGAGAGACAGACAGACAGGGAGAGAGAGAGAGAGGGAGAGAGAGAGAGGGTAAAAACAAATCAGAGTTTATTTCTTGTATTCTGGCAGAAGGTAGACTGATGCTCTGATGCTCTGGCAACTAAAATGAGAACTTGGCATTTTAATTATTTTTCTGGTTTGTTTTCCTTCTCTGGTTCTCATAGATAGTTAAAGCTTTACTTTTGATGTTTTATTAGGCAAGTGAAGAGCCTTTGGGCTCATTGGAGTCATTATGAACTCATCAAAGTTAAGAGAACTTAAATGCTCTGGCAACTAAAATGAGAACTTGGCATTTTAATTATTTTTCTGGTTTGTTTTCCTTCTCTGGTTCTCATAGATAGTTAAAACTTTATTTTTGATGTTTTATTAGGCAAGTGAAGAGCCTTTGGGCTCATTGGAGTCATTATGAACTCATCAAAGTTAAGAGAACTTAAAATTTGCTTTTGAAACTAATGGTGAGCTGTTCAGGTTTTTCCTTTCAATTTTATTGACATATAACTAACACAACAGCACTGAATAAGTTTATACAGCATAATGATTTGACTCACGTATATCATGAACTGATTGCCACAATAAGTTTAGTGAACATTCATCATCTCATACAGGTAAACAATTACAGAAATAGGGAAAAAATTTGTGATGGAAACCCTTAGAATTAATCTATTAAGCACTTTTATGTATTACAGACAGCAGTGTTAATTGTATGTATCATGGTTGTATATTACCCTAAGATGTCCAGTTTTTTAATCTTTTGTTGAAATAATCCTCTATTCTCTTTTTTAAGTAATAGCTTTATTGAGATACAATTCACATACCATGAAGTTCACCCTTTTAGATAGTACAGTTCAGTGGATTTTAGTATATTCACCAAGTTGGGCATTGATCATCACTAATTTAGAACCTCTGTATTACTTTGTATTAAATAGTAAATATAGATGTGAATATTTTAAGACAAATGAAGAATTTGAAAAACTCCATTCTGTTGTCTGATTTAAATTCATGTGAAAACAGAAATTGGTGACATTTGATCAAGGCAGAGATGGCAAACATTCGGTCTTAATTTTGTGAGGAGAACACACATGAGGTCTTCATTATGGGATTTTCTACCAATTTATGTATGTAATTCCCTCAGAGGTAGGACAGAATTGGGGCTTTCATTCATTTACTTAGCCAGTATTTATGAAACCTTTACTTTGTGCCAGGCTTAGTGCTGGGTACTGACAGTCCCAAGTAAAAGGAGGCTTTCATGGACACCTTGAAGGCGGGGGTGGTAGAGAGGTTGATGAGGTCATTCTCTGGCCTTTGTGGTGCCATCTTGACTGTGAGCTCAGAAGGCATGAAGCCATCTGTGCTAACATACATGTGTGCAGGCATCCACGTTATGGGAGGGAGGGAAGTGACCGTATCTGTAAAGAAGGCTTTGAGAACATATCTTGAACATTCCACGGGAGACCAGGTTTTGTTAGGGGCTGGTTTCATAGTAGCCAGGGGTGAAGTTGCTTATCTCTTCTAAGAAGTGGGCGCATATTCTGAGAAGCGCGGTGAATGTTGCTACAGTTAGTGAGAACCGAAGGCTTTCCTCTACAGTGGGGTTTGCATCCTCACGTCCTCTAGGGCTCTATCTACATAGCACCTATCGGAGAGGCCTTCCCTGACTGTCACTCTCAAATAGGGCCCTCTCCTGCGCCCCCACTTTGCTCTGTTTTTTCTCTTCTGATCACCGTGACCCTGAACTGCCTAACCTAGTGGCCTCGCTGCAGTGTTCAGCTGGTCCATTGTGGGTTCCTGTTTCAGCCTGCTGACTTACACCCCTGTCCTCTTAAAGCTGGTGCCATGACACTCCACTTTCCCTCCACCCTCTATTTTGCCTTTGCAGACCTCTGGAAATAGTGTTGCCCACACCTCCTTGTTTAAATAAGAAATGTGGTCGTCTTTAACCTCCTGCATCCCTGCCTCCCAGCTCAGCTCATTATTAACTTCTTCTTTGATGCCTCCTTTCCATTCTCACTGTGGGCACTGCCCAGGTGGGCCCTTAGCGCATAAAATACTGGAATATGATAATTCTCTGCCTCCAGCTTCACAGAATGCTCTTCCTAAGACACTGGTTGGCTTAAGGCCTTCTATGCTCCCCATCTCCAAAGACTGGATCTAAAATTCCTTAGTATAGCATTCAAGATCTGTCTCAGTCCTTCATGCTGTTGTAACAAGAGACCACTGACTGGGTAGCCTGGAAACAACAGACATTCCTTACCATCTGGAAGCTGGAAGTCCAAGATCCAGGTGCCAGTGTTGTAGGAAGTGGTGGGGGAGGGCCCTCCAGGGCCCCAAGAATGGGCTCTTGTCTAACACTCGGAAAAGAATTGTCTGAGGAGACATGTGCTGACAAAGCAAGAGACTTTACTGGAGGAAGGCACCTGGGTGGAGAGCAGCAGGGTAAGGAAACCCAAGAGAACTGCTCTGCCACGTGCCGTGTAGCTCGCAGTCTCGGGTTTTATGGTGATGGAATTAGTTTCCAGGTTGTCTTTGGCCAATCATTCTGACTCAGAGTCCTCCCTGGTGGCGCACGCATCGCTCAGCCAAGATGGATGCTAGCGAGAGCGATTCTGGGAGGTGGACGGACACGTGGTGTCTTCTTTTGACCTTTCCTGAATTCTTCCGGTTGGTGGGGGCTTATTAGTTCCGTATTCCCTACCAGGACCTCCTGTCGTAAAACAACTCATCCGAATGGTTAGTAGAGAGCCTGGCCAGGGTGCTTCCCCTAACACCAGCATGGTCGCTTTCTGGTGAGAGCCCTCCTCCCAGTTCCTAACCCAGCCTTCTCACTGTGTCCTTCCATGGGTGAAGGGGGCTAGGAGTCTCTGAATCTCCTTTATAAATTATTCATTCCATTCATTAGGATTCCACCCACATATTTGCAGCACCCCCCCAGGACCTCACATCCTAATACCATCACCTTTTGGAGTTTGGATTTTAACATGTGAATTTGAGGGGGACACAAGCGTTCAGACTCACAGCAAGACTCTTCTCAGTGTGGCGGTCACGCGGCTTCTCAGTTTTGTTTACAGCTTCCCCAGTATATACACACACAGCGTCTCCGCCTCCCTGCCTTCTCCCCTTCCCCCTTCCCACCCTGTCTGTCTCTGTCTCTGCCACTGTCTCCCGTCTCTCTGCAGGGCTTCTCGTCTTAGAGCAGGCCATGTGCTCTCCAGTTTTTGTTGTTGCTCAGTCTCACTTGCTGCTGTATTATTTTTGTCTGCGGCTTTGGTTTTTATTTGCAAAGCTAAAGAGAGGCAGGCTGTTAGAAAACCCTGAGGCAAGCTGTTTGGCTTATTGACATACTAGCTCAATGGATTCGGTTATATGGGTGATCAAGGAATCCATACATTAAGGAAAAACTGATCATCACCACCTCGTTGGTGTTGGTAGCCTGTGAACTTGGCCCGGTTTCCTTAGCAGGTGGTAAATTGATCATGCCGTTTCTCTCCGTCCATCTCCTGTCTCATCAGTTTACAGGTCAACATATCCTCTGTTCAGGTCTTACAAAGAGAAAATGCAGGTGCGTTCATAGACACAAAGGTTCATTTTGTCCTGTAGGCAGATGATAATAATATTTAATAAAAAAAGAATACTTTTCTTCTTTTTCAAAAAGCCAAGTTAGCTCACCTATTATCTGAATTTCATTAGATTATTTTAAAAAAGAGAGATTTCCTTTTCCCAAATGAGAATGCAGGTACTATGGACTTGCTGCTTCAAAGGAGGCATCATCCCTTAACTTGTATCAACCTGCCTTGTTTACCTGCTCCTCCACCCCCAATACACAGCACACCATGAACATTAAATACCATAAACACAAACAATTCACCAGGAACGTTAAAAAGGGAGAAAAATGTCCTTAATTTTCTCAGCCCGTTGATATCTAAGTGAGTTGTTACATATGCAAACATACGTTAGATTCTTTTCCTGGTGAGTAAATCCATAAGATTTTTTCTTGGATTAGTATTATGGTTGTAAAGTTTTTCTTGGGCGCTGTATTTTGCATAGCCAGCTCTTGTAGTATGAGAGAAGCTTCAGCCACTTGGGGGCACCCAGGTATTTACCTAGTGAAAAAACTGAAGGAATTGCCAAGGGAAAGTAATTTGATCATAAGAAAGAAGGAAAAAAAATACACAGTAGAGATTAACCCAGAAAGTAGGTTTGTGTTGAACACTGATGACCATATCCTAAGGAAGGAAATTCACTAGACAGCCTAATTTATTGTACAGAGGCAGTAAAATCCCAGAGAGTTTCCTGTTTATTAATGGGACTTCTGCAGAGGCACACAGCCTTGGGGATCTCAGATCTCCGGTAGTAGACAAATAGAATGGACAGTGATTGGAAAGAGAATTCAACTGTAAGGTTACCCAGGGCCAAAACAGTGTTTTCTTATTTTCTGTTGTGTGCCAGGTGCCCAGCAACCTGTGGAGATGTGTATCCAATAAATACTTGTTTTCTGCATAACTTCATGGGTGAACTGAGTAAATATATGAAGAGTGTAACCAAAAAATGGCTAGACAGAGGCTGGAAGATTTGAAGCAATGATAACGTGTTAATGAAGGGAGCTAATTAATTAGCATGAGGTATAACTACCAGGCATTGTGGGTATTATTATAAATATTTGCTTGGCTCAAACATTTGCATGAAAGATGAGAACTGGTAAGGAAAATCCCACATCACCTATTCTAGTTGAAATTTTGTCAGGTTGAGCTATTGTGTTATATACATTTTATATAATACATATAATTGAATTTTTCATTCACATTTTGAGTATGTAATCAAACAACACAGAAGCTCAAACAACATGGATGCTCAAATTACAATTTTTATGGTAACATCCAGTGCAAATTTATGATTATAATGTTGCTGTTTGAGGCATAAGAGATTCTGAAATGCCTTTTGAATTCTCAAATAATATTCAATTTATGTTAAAATGTATTTTTAGTGTTCCTAATTTTTTCTATCCTGTTCTAGTTCCTTGAGAATTGGAGACCCAAGCAACTGCTTAGGTAACCTGATTCAGTAGACAGGAGTTTGGGATGGAGGAGCCATCTGACCAGCTATTTTCAGATGGATTTAGGAGTGACTGCTCCTTGGTTTTAGCTTCCTGAGTATTTTCTTCAGTTTTATAGCTTTGAAAATTCACTTTCATAAAGTCAGCTAGGAGTGAATAAACCCTGCAACATGTGCTAGAAATCAAACTCACTGGAGACTGATGAAGACAGAATACCATTATATTTATCCTGAAAAATTATTATTTCCAATCTAGTTTGGGATATATTAATTATTGGTGGGTAAAATATTCTATCAGGAATTTCTGCAATGGAATCACAATAAGTTCACGAGGCTTCTCGGAAAGAACAGAACAGAATAAAAGTTCTCATCCAGTATCACACTGGGCATTTAAATTGGGGAAAGTTTTTTGAAAGACAGTTTGGCAATATCTCGTAAGGATGAAGTCTAGATGTCTATGCTAGTTACCTTAGTATTAGACACAGAATGCTGAGCTTAAACTGGCTCCAAAATCACTGCAGATAGTGATTGCAGCCATGAAATTAAAAGACGCTTACTCCTTGGAAGGAAAGTTATTACCAACCTAGATAGCATATTCAAAAGCAGAGACATTACTTTGCCAACAAAGGTCTGTCTAGTCAAGGCTATGGTTTTTCCAATAGTCATGTATGGATGTGAGAGTTGGACTGTGAAGAAAGCTGAGCACCGAAGAATTGATGCTTTTGAAGTGTGGTGTTGGAGAAGACTCTTGAGAGTCCCTTGGACTGTAAGGAGATCCAACCAGTCCATTCTAAAGGAGATCAGCCCTGGGTGTTCTTTGGAAGGAATGATGCTAAAGCTGAAACTCCAGTACTTTGGCCACCTCACGTGAAGAGTTGACTCATTGGAAAAGACTCTGATGCTGGGAGGGATTGGGGGCAGGAGGAGAAGGGGACGACAGAGGATGAGATGGCTGGATGGCATCACGGACTCGATGGATGTGAGTCTGAGTGAACTCTGGGAGTTGGTGATGGACAGGGAGGCCTGGCATGCTGCAATTCATGGGGTCGCAGAGTCGGACACGACTGAGCGACTGAACTGAACCATTGTGTTTAACTTTCCCTTTAGGAGTATCTCTAAAATATATCTTTGAACTGGCAATAGCTGTTTATGTGTGTGCTCAGTCATATCCAACTCTGTGGCCCCATGGACTGTGTAGCCTGCCAGGCTTCTCTGTCCATGGGCTTCTCCAGACAAGAATACTGGAGTGGATTGCCATGCCCTCCTCCAGGGGATCTTCCCGACCCAGGGATCGAACCATGTCTGTTATGTCCCCAGCATTGGCTGGTGGGTTCCTTTACCACTGAGCCTCCAGGGAAGCTAGAATTTTCCAGACAAGAATACTGGAGTGGGTTGCCATTTCATACTCCAGGGGAGCTTCCTGACACAGGGATTGAACTGGCATCTCTTGCATCTTTTGCATTGGCAGGTAGATTCTTTACCACTAATGCCACCTGGAAAGCTGTTTACCGATTAGCTTTTATGCCAGGCACTATGCAAGGCATTCTGAGTCCAAGGCAAAGGCAAATCATGGGGATGTCCAGATGAGAATGATCCTCTCTAAGGGGGCAGATTCTATAGTTCTCAAATAGCTAAGATACCAGACACAACATCTTAAGAGCTGCGGATGCAGAACTGTGGTAGTTCCAGTGAAATGTGGTCTGTGTTTGACTTAGGGTCTGTGCTCCAGCTGGAGCCTGAAGGATAACAGGTGTGTGTGCCCAGAGATAGGGCAGGTGGAAGGGACGGCCTGGTTTAGGGAGCAGCAAGGGCAAAGGTGCATGGGTGAGGCAGGAGCGGTCTTGCAGAAGGAACAGGAGTTCACTTGCCTGGGACCTGATGTGTGTACAGGGGAGAAGGAAGGGATTGGAAGCCCAGGCTGGGGAAGCTGGATTTTTTCCTGTAGTACTTAAATGCCAGTGAGAGTGTGGTACCTTAAAATGGTTTTCTTTCTTTCTATTTTTGATAGATAACAATGCTTAAATGTTTTAAAAAGAAATTCTCTTGAAATAATTATTAACACTATGAGTCTAATTTTCTTCAGATCCTGCAAATGTGGTATGTGCTTTTTTTTTAAATCGTATTTATTTATTTACCTGTATTTTTGACAGTGCTGGGTCTTCACTGCTGCATGGGCTTTTTCCTAGTTGTGGTGAGTGGGGGCTACTCTGTAGTCGAGGGTTACAGGCTTGTCATTGTGGTGGCTTCTCTTGTTGTGGAGCACAGGTTCTAGGGTGCAGGGCCTTCAGTAGTTGCGGCTCCTGGGCTCTAGAACACAGGCTCAATAATTGCGGTACACAGGCTTACTTGTTCAGCTGCATGTGGGGTCTTCCTGGATAAGGGATTGAACCCATGTCTCCTGCATTAGCAGGCAGATTCTTTACCACTGAGCCACCAGGGAAGTCCTGTGGTGTTGCAGGAAGAGGGAACCCTTCCAGGGCCCGAGAGTGGGCTCTTGTCTAACACTCAGAAATGAATTGTCCAAGGAGACACACGAGCTGACAAAGCAACGGACTTTATTGGGAAGGGGCACCTGGGCAGACAGCAATAGGGTAAGGGAACCCAGGAGAACTGTTCTGCTGCATGGCTCACAGTCTCGGGTTTTATGGTGATAGGATTAGTTTCTGGGTTTTCTTTGTTTAATTATTCTGACTCAGGGTCCTTTCTGGTGGCACATGGCATTGCTCCGCCAAGATGGAGGCCAAGGAGAAGGATTCTGGGAGATCGAAGGACATGTGGCATCTCCTTTTGACCTTTCCTGAACTCTTAGAGTGGGTGGTGGCTTATTAGTTCTATATTCCTTACCAGGACATCCTGTTGTAAAGCAACTCATGCAGATGGTCACTACGGTGCCTGGCCAGGGTGGGCGGTTTCAGTCAGTGTGCTTCCCCTAACAACTCCCTCCTGAAAGACTTCATACTCAAGATACTTCCTATGAATTGGGGCAGAGGTCTCTTCCTTCTGTAACTACTTCCGGCTGGGTGTGTGTGTAGTCCTGCCTAGCAGAGCGGAAGTCTTTGATCTAAGTCACGGTATTCCATACCTTTAACTGGCTTCCACCCTTGTAGTAATAGCAATTTAGCCTGAAACTGCTGGACCCTGTCAGAGATGAAGCAGACAGGGGTCAAACAGGAGGCCAAACACGATGGTCATCACTGGGCCCAGAAAAGGAAGGCAAAATTTGGGGTGAGGGCTGCAGGATGTGTGACTTTCTTCTGATTGATTGGTGGTGAGGCAACCAGGGTGGTGCTCTAGGAATCTTGCAGTCAGCCCAAAGTAATCATCCTCTACCTGGGTGGGGTCCCAGTTCTGCAGAAGACCTTAAAGATATTTTTATGCATAATCCTTGAGTAGGAACCCGGATCCTGCCCCAAGGCTGTACTACCACTTGACTGCTCCTCCCTGTTTCTGTATCCCTTCCCTTCTCTGATCAGCAGCTGTTTGAATCTGCCCTTTGGAACTCATGGAAGATCAAAGAGGCTGAATGAAGTCTATATCCTACAAACAAGAAACGTGGGACACAGAAAGTCCCCAAAGCCTCACAGAGTCCTGCTCAGTTTTAGTGACCTTTAGCCAGGGAGCCAGTTGCCTAGTTTTATAAAAAGTAAGGTTGCAGTGACTAGTTGCCAACAGAAATTGTTTTGATAATGTTCAGTGGCATCCAAATCTGACTTAACTCAGGAAGCTCAAGTTCTTAGCAATACAAGGACTAGTCTGAAATTCAGTTCAGTTCAGTCGCTCAGTCGTGTCCGACTCTTTGCGACCCCATGAATCGCAGCATGCCAGGCCTCCCTGTTCATCACCATCTCTCGGAGTTCACTCAGACTCACATCCAAGAGTGCAGCACTTTCACAGCATCATCTTTCAGGATTTGAAACAGCTCAACTGGAATTCCATCACCTCCACTAGCTTTGTTCGTAGTGATGCTTTCTAAAGCCCACTTGACTTCACATTCCAAGATGTCTGGCTCTAGACTAGTGATCACATCATCATGATTATCTGGGTCGTGAAGATCTTTTTTGTACAGTTCTTCTGTGTATTCTTGCCACCTCTTCTTAATATCTTCTGCTTCTGTTAGGTCCATACCATTTCTGTCCTTTATCGAGCCCATCCTTGCATGAAATGTTCCCTTGGTATCTCTAATTTTCTTGAAGAGATCTCTAGTCTTTCCCATTCTGTTGTTTTCCTCTATTTGTTATTTCCTTGGATGTCTGAACCATAGCTACTCTATTTTGACTTTCAATTGTAATATTCTCTGTAATAGCCAAAGCAGATATCACCATTAATGATGTTAGTGTTTCTCTAGGTATGAGAAGATCCAAGAATTGGTACTCATAAAATCTTCTCCTGAAAATAATCTAACTCTCTGAAGACCTGTTCTGCCAATTTTTCCTAGAACACAGAGTACCTCATTCCTGATCTCCATCCTGAACTCCTTTCCGGGATGTTGAAGGTCAGCAGCTGCAGTGGCCATGATTTAATCTTTGTAGAGGTAGATGGCAAACATCAGTTTCCAGTTGGCAGAGCCCCTTCATGGTTATAAATTTAACCATGATTTGTGTGTGTATGGGGGGTGCGTTTCATGACCATGTTGTCCCACTGTAGTGAGAATGCTCATTTCCACTTCTGGCAGATTTCACCATAGGCCACTCAGTGTACCGTTAATGGACCAGGCCATAAACCAGAATCTAAAATTCTCTGGACCACCTGTCTCTAGCCTCTTGGTCCAGGAAAATATTCCCTCCTGTTGCTTCTTCCCATATCCTATTGTTGTTGTTCAGTCACCCAGTTGTGTCCGACTCTTTGTGACCCTGTGGACTACAGCACACCAGGCCTCCCTTCCCACATCTAGAGTTACATTATTACAATCATTGATCTCATATTTATCTATATATTATTTTTCAGAGGCTCAGTTACACATTTGGAAATGTAAGAAACAGCAATTTTGTAAAACAGATGAAATACAAATTACACAGCTAGCAGTATTTAGTAAAGTCATTAGTAAGACTTAAGCTAGAAGCTTTAATGGCTCAGAGGGTAAAGCATCTGCCTGCAAGGAGGAAGACCTGGGTTTGATCCCTGAGACCTGGGTTCGATCCCTGGGTCAGGAAGATCCACTGGAGAAGGAAATGGCAACCCACTCCAGTACTCTTGCCTGGAAAATCCCATGGATGGAGAAGCCTGGTACAGGCTACAGTCCATGGGGTCTCAAAGAGTCGGACACAACTGAGCAACTTCACTTTCACTTTCATTAGATGCAGCCCAGTATATCCCAGGTCATCTGACTTAGTCTATTTTATATCAATCCTTATCTTTCAGAGAAATTATATATTGGCATTGTCCATAAGGCAAACAGCCCAGTTTTGTGGTGTTACTAGACTATTTTAAGTATGATTTAATTGTTGCCAACATAGAGGAGATTTGAAACTTAAATTACCGTAGCCTGGTGGTGTCTACATAAATCCATCCCATAATTGTGGGAGATATTATTCCTTGGCTGAAACTTTGCTTGTTGCTCTGATTGAGCTTATTTTGAGCTTTTGTTACTCTATTACTATTGAGTAATAGGAAAAAACTCGTATTTATGGCCAGGGTCAGAGCAGGCATTATTAACTGACCAGATTCCACCTAGTAATAACAATCATGACCTGAACATGACTATAATTTTTCCTTTAAAGTAAATTTCTTCAGAGAAACCAATTAGAGCCTTGGAGTGCAGAAATTCACCAAGGTGACCCAGAAGTACTAGACACAGTACTAGACACAGCTGTAAACCCAATGATTGGATTGATTTCTAAAACTAGCATAGGATCATTTCTATGCCAGAAAGGCATTTGATTCACATGCAAAGGTCAAGAAGTTAAGAAAACATTATAAATGATCATACAAGTCACATCAAGAGTCTTGGGCAAGCTGTCTATCTTTGATGTCTTCTTTTTCTCGTCTTGGTGTGAGTGTAGTTCCTCCTCTCAGAGTCATTTTAAGCTAATTTTGAGGTCAGTCACCCTCTCTAGAGGCCAGTCCAGTGCAGGGGCCCTACAAGGGTCCCTGTGTACAGATTGGAGACAGCACTTCAAAGAATCATGACTGATAACATTTTACTAGGATATATCAGATTTTTAGCAACTCCATATAATCTCTAGAATATCTGTATTAGTAGTATTTACCATCCAATATAGCCAGCACTGGCGGGTGTATCACTTAGCTTGCTCATACATCACAGTGAGCGAATATGGAGGCTCAGGGTCTAGTGAAGTCGACTCTGCCACTTGGACCTAGTTGGTTCTGTGGCTATGGCATTCCTAACAAAATCCAACTAATCCATTTACCCAACTAAATGCAACCCAATCTTAGAAAATCCTGGTCATCCATAACTCATTCTTTTCAGTACTTTTTCATTTCTCACACCTTTTACTGAAAACATTTCCCTTAAAAGTTTTTTTTTTTTTTCCCCCACATTGACTTACTTTTCTTATTGATAAATTTGTGACAGAATGCCAGGTATTACTTTAATACAGAATTTTTCCCAGTTCATATGAACCTGAAATTCACTTAGGTTAATTTTTCTTGTATTTAGAATTGTTTGATTTGTAAGTGCTTACTTTTCTTTAAGCCAATTAAATAGAGCTAATTTACAAATTAACCACAGTAATATTATCCATAGATATATTATGAGACATACATATATATACAGACAGACATGAGAGATCTAGTTTCATTTTCTAAACTTAGTCATGAATCAGATATCACAATAGAAAATTCACTAATTTATAAATAGCATATTGAATAAATAAAAGCCTTCTTCCTTTTTTCCCTCAGCCTCAGAAATTAGAGATGATTTAGATAAGTGTTCCTGAGAGCCTGGTCTCAAGGCACAGAGAGAGGAAATCAAACTCTGCTAGAACTTGTTCCATCTCAGGGTCAAAATTCTGAAAATTCATTTAATCAAGCTTGCTTTTACTAACTGGTTGTGCAAAAAGAACTCGCTTTGGAACTAATGTTTAACACTTTTACCTAAACCAACTTTCTCTGAGGTCTAAATAACATGGCAGCAGATCTAAACAAAATGGTAGACACACAAAGCAAAATGGCCGTCACATATCACAACACAGAACACTGTACACAAGCCCAGCCATCCTAATCAAACACTCCCTCAAATACAAGATGGCAGTCTCTCAGAAAACCTCCTCTGGAGACAGAACTTCAGATCCAAGTACTAACAGAGTAAACGGAAATATCTCTTCAAAGATTTCAAAGGGACGAAGGAGGCTAAGTTGAAAGAAGAGGGGGAAGGAGACAGGGGAGTGGGGGCAAAAGGGGTGGCCTTACAGATGTCTCCTGCCTCCTCCAGACACCCAGCTGTTACAGGACTTTACCTTGGACTTCCAGGGAAGGGAGGACTGGAACTCGACCCTACTGGAAATCAGACCAGAACCAGAATTTGAATTCTCTACCAACTGGAGGCAATCAGAATCCGACCCTCAGCTCAGGCTGAGTTCCTTCTACTAGGCTCCTGCATCCAGGACCAAGGGACAAGAAAAAATGGTAAAGGCCAGGATGAAAGAAGAGGGGAAAGGAGACGGAGGAAGGAGGCCAAAGAGGTAGACTTATAGACGTCTCCTACCTCCTGCAGACACCCAGGAGTTACAGAACTTTCTCCTGGGCTTCCAGGGAAGGGAGGACTGGTACTCAGCCCTACCAGAAACCAGAGCAGACCAGACAGAACCAGAATCCAAACCAGAAACCAGACCAGAACAAAACTAGAATTCGAGTTCTCTGCCAACCGGAATCCATCAGGCTTTAACCCTCAGCGTAGGCTGAGGCCCTTTAACCAGACTCCTGCATCCAGGACTGGGGGACTAGAAAAAAGGGTAGGGTAGGAAGGGTTAAGAGGAGAAAAGAGAGGGAAGGGGAGAGAGGTCAATAAAATCTCTTGGTCCTTACCCTATCGGGGCACTCTGGCCATTTGTCCATGTCAGGAAGAGACCAGGGACAAAAGAGGCTCAGTTGCGGCCACTGGGTCTTGTGCATTGGCAGGCAAGCAGACTCTGAGTACCCCAGGTGGTCAGGATGTCAGCTGCAGCACAGAAAGTCCCCACCAGAATTGCTGTTTGTTGAAGGAAGGGGGAACTGTTCCAGGTTCCAAGAGTGGGCTCTTGTCTAACACTTGGAAATGAATTATCCAAGGAGACAAGCTGACAAAGCAAGTGACTTTATTGGGAAGGGGTGCCCGTGGGGAGAGCAGTAGGGTAGGGGAACCCAGGAGAACTGCTCTGCCCCATAGCTTCCAGTCTCAGGTTTTATGTAATGGGATTAGTTTCAGGGTCCTTCCTGGTGGCACATGCATTGCTCAGCCAAGAGGGATGCCAAGGAGAAGGATTCTGGGAGGTGGAAGGACAGATGGCATTTCCTTTTGACCTTTCCTAAACTCTTCTGGTTGTTGGTGGCTTATTAGTTTCATTTTCCTTACCAGGGCCTCCTGTCATAAAATAAGTCGTGCGTGTGGTTATTGTGGTACCTGGCCAGGGTGGGTGGTTTCAACCAGTGTGCTTCTCCTAACAGCGGTATGTGTTTTGTTCCAAGTAGCAAAATGGTTGTTTTAGTAGTGGGAAATAGTAAGGCATAAAGGGATGTGCTGAGAGACAAGAGAATAATTTTTTTCTCTTGTAGCCAGTTTGTTGAAATGAAGTGCGTTCGCCCCTCAGTCATGTCTGACTCTTTGCTATCCCACGGACTGTAGCCCAGCACGCTCCTCTGTCCATGGAATACTTTCCTCTGTCCAGGCAAGAATACTGGAGTGGGTAGCCATTCCCTTCTTCAGGGGATCTTCCTGACCCAGGGATCAAACCCTTGTCTTCTGCATTGCAGGCAGATTCTTTACTGTCTGAGCCACCAGGGATGAAAAATCACACCAACTCTTTCTCTTGTATTTTCCAATTTCATGAAAATAAAAACACTTTCTTCAAAAATTATTTTTGAGGACATGAGGGCACATAGTACCATTGAGTCTTGGAAAGATCAAATTGGTACACAGATTGTCCAAACGCAGAGATTTATAGAGGACAAGAGTGCTGAAAATGCTAGGCAAGGAAGGGTGGGGGAGTTACAGTTAGGAGCATGGACTTAGGAATCAGACATCTGAGTTTAAAGCAAGCTCCACCATCTACCAACTTCTCTGCTCATTTATGATATCCCAGATGAACAATTTCACCGATGCTCCTCTGACTCTGCCACTTTTGCTCTCCATCAATTACCTGTATATTCCCCCTCTACTCACATTACATCCCATGGTTTACTGGTGTGTCACCTTTCTCCTTCCTCTTTCTCACTCTGGTTAAAATCGGGGTTGTCCAGGCATAACCTTGTACCCTGCCTAGACACACACACAGCTCTGATGATACTGAATTAATTAACCTACCCACTGTACTGACATTCAGCACTCTCTGGCAATTCTACCATGTTCCCTAGTAAATTCATTCTTTCACTTTTCTAGGTGATTATTCCACACCTTTGTCTCTCTGCTCAAACCTCCTACATCCCCTCCTGTTTCTCAGCCAATGATCTTCCTGCTGATTTCAATAGGAAACTAGAAGTAGTCAGAAGAAAAGCCTGTCATTTCCCGCCAAATCCTACTGCGTTGTCTTATAATTCTATTCTCCAAGCCCCCACTCTTTGCTACAGAGGAACTGTGTGTGCTCCTGGCTGAAGTCTATCTCATTCCCCACCCACCAGATCCTTTGCTCTTGCCTGTTTGGAACTTTCTTCTACAGTATCCTCCCACTAGCTTCATCAAAGTTCCTCTTTTTACTGGATCATTCTTATTCAAACATTTTTTAATATCTCCCTTCTTTAAAAATGCCCTCCTTAATCCTTTGTCTCCAGGAAGCTTTGCCCCACCTCTCTGTTCCTCTTTAAAGCAAAACTCTTTGAATAAGTTGTCTGTTCTCTCTGCCTCCAATAACTTACCTCAGACTTTCCACCCCCACTCCATCTGTTATTGTGAATATTTTCAAACATATAAAAAGTTGAAAGAATTTTAAGTGAACTCCTATATAACCACCACCTAGACTCTACAATTAATGTTTTGCTTTCTTTGCTTTAATACATATCTTGTCATCTTTTCATTCTGTGACTATTTCATCAATCAAACAGGTTTTGGATGCATTTTAAACAAGTTGCAGGCATCAGTACATGCTCTATTAAACACTTTAGTGTGCATATTATTAGTTAGAGTTCAGTATTTATTCATAGCTCTTCTCTCTTTGGAGATTAAGTGAATCACCCAGGGTTCTGACATATGAGTACACCACCTTTGCAATCCAAACCTTTATTAAGATATGGAACATGACTATCACCACAGAAAGTTCCCTCATGCTCCTTCTCAATCAATCCCCAGCCCATCCTCCCATCTCCTGCCAGAAGCAACCTCTGTTCTGATTTTCCCCCATCGTATATATGTCTGGATGTGAGGGTTGGGCCATAAAGAAGGTTGAGTGCCGAAGAATTGATGCTTTCGAGCTGTGGTGCTGGCAGAAGACTCTTGAGAGTCTCCTGAACTGCAAGGAGATCAAGCCAGTCAATCCCAAAGGAAATCAGTGCGAATATTCATTGGAAAGACTGATGCTGAAGCTGAAGCTTCGATACTTGGGTCACTTGGTGCAAAGTGCCAACTCATTGGAAAAGATCCTGATGCTGGGAAAGATAGAAGACAGGAGGAGAAGGGGATGACAGAAGATGAGATGGTTGGATGGCATCACTGACTCAATGGACATGAGTTTGAGCAAGTTCCAGGAAATGGTGAAGGACAGGGAAGCTTGGTGTGCTGCAATCCAAGTGGGTCGCAAAGAGTCAGACTCGACTGAGCCACTGAAGAACAACAACATCGCATACAATTGTTTGAATTGTACATGTACTCTTTGTGTATGTTCTTTCGCTCAACATAATGTATTTGAGATTTAGCCATAAAATATGTGTTATTCATAGCTTTCTATTGCTCAGTATTATTCTATTGTTTCTACAACAGTTTGTTTATTCATTTTGCTATTAATGGATCCCTAGGCTGTTTTGGAAGAAAAGTTATGATCAACCTAGACAGCATATTCAAAAGCAGAGACATTACTTTGCTGACTAAGGTCCGTCTAGTCAAGGCTATGGTTTTTCCTGTGGTCATGTATGGATGTGAGAGTTGGACTGTGAAGAAGGCTGAGCGCTGAAGAATTGATGCTTTTGAACTGTGGTGTTGCAGAAGACTCTTGAGAGTCCCTTGGACTGCAAGGAGATTCCAACCAGTCCAATCCCAGGAGATCAGCCCTGGGATTTCTTTGGAAGGAATGATGCTAAAGCTGAAACTCCAGTACTTCGGCCACCTCACGTGAAGAGTTGACTCATTGGAAAAGACTCTGATGCCGGGAGGGATTGGGGGCAGGAGGAGAAGGAGACGACAGAGGATGAGATGCCTGGATGGCATCACTGACTCGATGGACATGAGTCTGAGTGAACTCCAGGAGTTGGTGATGGACAGGGAGGCCTGGAGTGCTGCAATTCATGGGGTCACAAAGAGTCGGACACGACTGAGCAGCTGAACTGAACTGAGGCTGTTTTGGGGCTTCCCAGCTGGTGCTAATGGTAAAAAGAGCCCGCTTGCCACTGAAGGAGACTTGAGACGTGGATTAGATCCCTGGGTCAGGAAGATCCCAGTGGTAACATGGCAACCCACTCCAGTGTTCTTGCCTGGAGAATTCCATGAACAGAGGAACCTGACGGGCTACAGTCCATAGGGCTGCAAAGAGTCAGACACGACTGAAGCGACTTAGCACACAGCACACACAGGCTATTTTTAGCTTGGGGCGGTTATGAATAAACTTGCCACAAACAAACACAAAGTCCTTTTTTGTGGATGTAGGGTTTCTTTATGGCTAAATACTTAGGAGTGAAATTATTGGGTCATAGGGTAGGTGTATTTAGTTTTATAAGAAACTGTTAGAACTTTTTTTTAAAATGGTAGTATTGTTTTACACTCTGACCAACAGTATAGAAGAGTTTTGATTGTTCTGTTTCCTGGTCAGCATTTGGTTGTGTCAGTTTTTTTCATGTTTGTCCATTCTGGCGAGTATGTAGTGACATCTCCTTGTACTCTTTATATAAATGTATCTGATGAATATTAACATTCAGTACTTTTCATGTCCTTATTGATTATTAGTTTATCTTCTGCAAAGTTATCAAATCTTTTGTTCCCTTTTTATTGAATTATAAGCGTTCATGACATATCCTAGATATGAGTTCTTTGTCAGATATATGATTTGCATATGTTTTCTCCCAGACTTTGATTTACCTGTTCATTTTCTTTCTTTTTTTTTTTCTTTGGCTGCACTGTGTGGCATGTGGGATCTTAGTCCCCCAGCCTGGGATCAAATTTGTGCTGCATGCAATGAAGGCACAGAATCTTAACCTCTAGACTACCAGGGAAATACCCTGCCCCAACCTTGCACCTATTCATTTTCTTAATGGTGTCTTTTGATGAGCAGAAAATTTTAATTTTGATTGTCTATTTTTTTTAAGTTAATTGCTTTAATATCTAAAAGTTTTATAGTTTTAGCTTTTATACTTAGGTCTATGATACATTTCATATTAATTTTTATATGTGGTATGAGGTTGGGGTCAAGATTTAAATATTTTGCCATACAGATATATATGTTGTCTTAACATCATTTGTTATAAAGCCTAGTCTTTTGCTGTTGGATTTCTCTGTCAACTTGTGAAAATTCAAACGATCATATAAGTGTGAGTCTGTTTCTAAGTTCTCTGTTCTGTCTCATTGATTTTTCTTATTGATCCCATGCCAGTGTCAGACTGATTACTGTAGACTTACTAGTCAAAGTTTTAAAGTCAGGTAGTGTAAGTCCTCCAGCTTTGGTCTCATTTTTTATAATTGATTTGGCTATTCAAGGTCATTTGCATTTCTGTACACATTTTAGAATTAGCTTGTCAATTTCTACAAAAAGCCCAGTGAAATGATCATGATTGGGTTTATTGAACTTATAGATCAGATTGTAGAGAACCTCCATCTTAATATTTAGTCTTTTAATCCATGAACATGGTATGTCCATTTATTAGATCTTTAATTTCTCTCAGCAATGTCTTGTAGTCACAGTTTCATTTGAACCTACTCTTTTTAGGTTTTGTGCCCAAATTCCCCTGAAGCCACTCTTGTCTAGGTCACCAGTGACCTCCGTGCTGCTATGTCCAATGGTCAGTTCAGTTTTCCCCTTCCTTCATCTTTCAACTGCCTTTGACATAATTGATCACTCTATCCTTGAAGCATTTTGTTCACCTGGCTTTGTCTCCCCGTGTTCTTCTGGTCTTCCTCCCATCTCATTGGCAGCTCCTTTTTGGCCTCCTTTGCTGGATCTTTTTCTTCCAGATGTTAGAGGTCCCTAACTGAGGTCCCTCAGTCTTCAGAGTTCTGTCCTTTATCCATTATCAGTCATTTCTCATGGTGTGAATATGTTATATAAAGCCATCACAGTGTCTAAAGCCATAAGACTCCCCATTTCATATCTCAATCCTTTATCCAGGACTTAAATATACAAACCCCAGACTTATATATTCAATTTCCTACCCATCTTCATTTGGATATCTAAAAGGTATCTCAAACTTAATCATTCCAAATGGAACTCATGATTTGCCTTTGAAATGTCTTGCACCTTCTGACTCCCTACCATCCACCATGTTCCCCAACTCAGTAACTGGACTTTTATCCTTGTTGCTCATATATCAGTCTTACAGTCTTCCTTGGCACCTCTCTTTCTTTTACACTGTGCATCACCCTGTAACCAGGAAAGGTTAATTTTGAATTCACACTGGATCTGCTCTGTGACTTTAACCCTTATTTTGCTGCTTTTGTTATTATGCGTGCGCATGTGCTAAGTGGCTTTAGTCATGTCTGACTCTTTGCAACCCTGTGTACTGTAGCCCACCAGGCTCCTGTTCATGGGATTCTGCAGACAAGAATACTGGAGTGGGTTGCCATACCATCCAAGGGATCTTCCCGACCCAGGGATCAAACCCACGTCTCTTATGTCTCCTGCATTGGCAGGTGGATTCTTTACCACTGGACCACTTGGATATCTCAAGGCTTCCCACCTGGGCTTCCCAGGTGGCGCTAGTATTCATGGGGCTACAGTCCATGGGGTTGCAGAGTCAGACATGACTGAGCACAGCACATTTCACATTTGTTATTATAGGCATACGTAATGGCCTGCCTCAGGAGAATACCCTGCCCCTGCCCACCTGTGAAGGACTATGACATTCTTAAATTCTTTGTCTGCCAAATGGCTCAGCATCTGGCACCCCTTGACTCCTGCTTACTGGGGTGGCCTAGAAATTCACATTTGGGTAGGCCAGAATCGCAGATAGACGTGGCATCTTTGTTGATATGACAGGAGATGTTCCGTTTTACACCACCCAAGAAATGACTATAAGGAAATGAAACTAACACATCTCCCTGGCTGAAGCTTGCCATTCTAGGAGACATTTGCAAGGATTGAATAGTCTTTTTACTTTGTTTCCTCACCTCCCCCATCTCTGATCCATTAAAGAACCTGGCATCCAGGCCCCAGTGAGATGGCTATTTTGAGGCATTAGCCTGTCACCTTCTCAGTCAGCCACCTCCTGAATAAAGTCCCTTCCTTGTCCCAACACCTCCTCTCAGATTTATTGGCCTGTAGTGTGGGGAGCAGAGTGAGCTTGGACTTGGTAACAACCCTACATTAGAAAACCCTCTTGGCTCTATCATAGAGCTCTATCTACTTCTTAGCCATCACTCTACTCCAAGCCACCATCATCTCCACCTGATTTACTCCAATATTCTTCTAAGTAATCTGCTTTGTCTCACTCTATTCTTTATATAACTTGAGTCCCCTTCAAAAATGTTTAATCAGAGGAGCATTTCACTCCCATGATTAAAACCTTCTAGAACCTTTCTATTTAGGGGGAAGAAAACTTCTGCAATGATTTAAAAAGCCTTAGATGATCTGACTTCTCTCTTCACTCTCTGACTTCACTCCATTCTGTTGCTCTTTCTTTCACAATACTCTTGACTTCATTGGCTTTTTTGTTGTTCTTGCACATTCTAAGCTTCTTTTGACCTCAGGGCCTTTGTGATTTCTGTTTCTTCTGCCTGTAACCATTTCCCCAGTTCAGTTCAGTTCAGTTCAGTCGCTCAGTCGTGTGTGACCCTTTGCGACCCCATGAATCCCAGCACACCAGGCCTCCCTGTCCATCACCATCTCTCAGAGTTCACTCAGACTCACGTCCATCGAGTCAGTGATGCCATCCAGCCATCTCATCCTCTGTCGTCCCCACTCCTCCTGCCCCCAATCCCTCCCAGCATCAGAGTCTTTTCCAATGAGTCAGCTCTTCACATGAGGTGGCCAAAGTACTGGAGTTTCAGCTTTAGCATCATTCCTTCCAAAGAA
>SJYT01046654.1:103195-177913 GCA_006410635.1 Cephalophus harveyi
ACTTCAGCTTCTTCAGCATTACTGGTTGGGGCATAGACTTGGATAACTGTGATATTGAATGGTTTTCCTTGGAGACGAACAGAGATCATTCTGTCATTTTTGAGATTGCATCCAAGTACTGCATTTCGGACTCTTTTGTTGACCATGATGGCTACTCCATTTCTTCTGAGGGATTCCTGCCCGCAGTAGTAGATATAATGGTCATCTGAGTTAAATTCACCCATTCCAGTCCATTTTAGTTCGCTGATTCCTAGAATGTTAACGTTCACTCTTGCCATCTCCTGTTTGACCACTTCCAATTTTCCTTGATTCATGGACCTAGCATTCCAGGTTCCTATGCAATATTGCTCTTTACAGCATCGGACCTTACTTCTATCACCAGTCACAACCACAGCTGGGTATTGTTTTTGCTTTGGCTCCATCCTTTCATTCTTTCTGGAGTTATTTCTTCACTGACTCCTTTTTTATTTCTCTACCTTTTCCCCAGATCATTATAAATCTTGTTACTTTATTCCATTCTGGTCTCTGCTTAAGTGTCGAGGGGCCTTTTTTGGCCACCCTATGTAAGGAGAGTGTCCCCTCATCCCATTGCTCTCCACTTCTTTACTCTGCTTGGTTTTCTTCTCAACAGTTAGCATTATCTGGTTTGAGATGTGTTTTATTTGTTAATCGTCTGTTTCCTATTAGAATACATGCAAACTCCCTGAGGTCAGGGACTTTCTACTTTGAAGGGTTAATACTGTTACCAATGCTTGTCACATAGTAAGTGTTCCATAAATTTATGTTGATGAATGACTGTGGGCAAGTTTAACTTGCTGACCTCATTTTCTTCATCTGAGAAATGGGGAAAATAATGGTATTTACCTCATACAGCAAATGTGAATGCCAAATAAGATATTGGGTGTAATAAGACATTGTGGAGGCTGGATGGCATCACTGACTCGATGGATGTGAGTCTGAGTGAACTCCGAGAGATGGTGATGAACAGGGAGGCCTGGCGTGCTGCGATTCATGGGGTCGCAAAGAGTCGGACACGACTGAGCGACTGAACTGAACTGACTGACTGAAGACATTGTGGCAGTAGTGTTGGCTGATGTGATTATGATTGCTATTCAATAATGTAAATGATCTAGGACTTTCCTGGTGGTGCAGTGGATAGAAATCCACTTGCCAATGCAGGGGACATGGGTTGACCCCTGGTCCAGGAAGATTCCACATGCTGTGGTGACATGTGCTGCAACTACTGAGCCTGCGAGCCACAACTACTGAAAACTGAGCACCTGGAGCCTGTGCTCTGCAACCAGAGAAGCCGCTGCAATGGGAAGCCTACACACTGCAGCTGGAGACAGCCCTCGAAAAGCAACAAAGACTCAGTGCAGCCAAAAATAAATATATACATGATTGAAATCTCTTATGATTAATCAACAGATACTTATGCTAAGTAGGGTAGACTTTGCCTGCAGTATACTTTTTCAGTTCAGTTCAGTTCAGTCGCTCAGTCGTGTCTGACTCTTTGCGACCCCATGAATCGCAGCACGCCAGGCCTCCCTGTCCATCACCGTCTCTCAGAGTTCACTCAGACTCACGTCCATCGAGTCCGTGATGCCATCCAGCCATCTCATCCTCTGTCGTCCCCTTTTCCTCCTGCCCCCAATCCCTCCCAGCATCAGAGTCTTTTCCAATGAGTCAACTCTTCACATGAGGTGGCCAAAGTACTGGAGTTTCAGCTTTAGCATCATTCCTTCCAAAGAAATCCCAGGGTTGATCTCCTTCAGAATGGACTGGTTGGATCTCCTTGCAGTCCAAGGGACTCTCAAGAGTCTTCTCCAACACCACAGTTCAAAAGCATCAATTCTTCGGCGATCAGCCTTCTTCACAGTCTAACTTTCACATCCATACATGACCACAGGAACAGTGGTTGATTTCAGAAGTATAATTTATAATCCAGTTATTGGTAATTTAATTTGAGGGAATAGTTATAAGTACATGAAAAGTCAAATGCCAAGTGAAAGTCGCTCAGTTGTGTCAAATTCTTTGCGACCCCATGGACTTCACAGTCCATGGAATTCTCCAGGCCAGAATATTGGAGTGGGTAGCTTTTCCCTTCTCCAGGGGATCTTCCCAACCCAAGGACAGAACCCAGGTCTCCCACATTACAGGCAGATTCTTTACCAGCTGAGCCACAAAGGGAAGCCCGAGAATCTGGAGTGGGTAGCCTATCGCGTCTCAGTGGATCTTCCCGACCCAGGCGGATTCTTTACCAGCTGAGCTATGAGGGAAGCCCTAAATGCCATCGAATATTTAAGTAACCAATCAAGACAACAGAACAAATGTTATATTAATTAGTTGTCTAATACATTTGCTGATGATTGTTCTAGGTCTAAGAAATAAAAGCTTTTTATTTTTTATAAAAATAAAAGCTTTTTTTTTGTTTTTTTTAAACTAGAGTCGTCTGAGGAAACTTCATGGAGCATGTGGATTTGGATTGCCTCTTGAAATGCTGGGGAGGATTTTAATCCTTTATTGGCCATGAGGTGGATGGGCATCAAAGGTGGAGCAGTGACATAAACCCTAAGAACTAGGGGAGAATAAGAATGTAATAAATCGGTTTGGCAGGAGGGAGAGGTCTTGTGAGGAAGCAGTGTGAGAGCAGCACAAAGAAAACAAAGTAGGAATGAAAGCAAATGATTCAGGCTACAGGAACTGCCAGGGTGACAGGAAGCCCGTCCTTACTTGGGTTGGACAAGCAAGGAAGGAAGTGCTTCTGGGTGGTTAGGAAGAAGGTAACGCATCACAGGCTTGCCAGCACCAGCTTCACTCCCTTCTCCCCCGCAGCACAAGTGCCCTAGGGTGTTACTCTCTGATGCCCAGACAGTGGGCTGGCTTGCGAAGTCCACGTGTCCATGTATCCAAGGAGAGGCAGCCACAGGGCACTGCTCTTCTGTTCCCAGAGCCTGTAAGATAACTTTGAACTCTTTTTTATTTTTTTTAATCCACAAGAATTCTCACTCCAAGTGGCTATGACTCAAAGGCAAGGGACAGTTTTCACTATGATTTCTTATTTAAAAGAGTAGAAAAACTACATACAAAAACTTAGCATTGGATTTGGGTTTCCTGCATTATTGGGAAGGGGTGGGAGGTGGGAGTGAGGTTCCAGAGGGAGGGAACATTTGTGTATCTATGGCTGATTCATGTTTATGTATGGCAGAAACCCACACAATATTGTAATTATCATGCAATTTAAAATAAAAATTTTTTAAAGACTAGAAAAATTTAGAAATTAAAGGCCAACCAATAAACATAATAATTTACATTTTAATATGCATATTAAGAAATACTCAAGTTTTTCACTCCTCAGTAGTGGATGAAAGCGGGAAAAGAGCATGTTAAGCATTTCCTTCTTTTTTAGTAAGAGTATAAAGAAGTAGACTAAGGAACAAATAAAAATATTCATATATTTGTTAAAAAAAAGAAATACTCAGGTTTTTTTTCTGAACAATATGAAAGAGAAGTGTATGTCACCCTAAAATATGCTACTTAGGCATATTGATTATTTTGAATTAAAGTTATTTAAGAAACAGCTGATACAAGAGTACTCTGATCCTCCTTTGTCTCCTTGAGAACAGGAAATAAATCTCCCAGGTGGAAGGGATCTTCCCTGTACCAGGAGGGTTGAAGGCATCCTCATTGCCAGAGACAGGGAATTCAGGGCCAAGAGGGTTGTATAAACAAACTTTGTTACTTCACTGATTTGCTGGGCCAAGGCAAAACCCTTGTATTTTGTCATTTCTTCACAAATTTATTGTTTCTTTTGTCTAAAAATTATAAAAGCTACCTTCTTTGGCTACTTCTTTGTATCCCACATTTTTATCAGCTCTCATATATACACAATTTTTCTCTTGTTAATCTGTCTGTATCAACTTAATTATTAGGCCAGCCAAAGAACATAGAAGGGAAAAATTTTCCACTCCTACAAACATATTTGGCCAGTCATGTATAGCCACCTTCTCATTATCATGTAAAAGGAAACACCTTATATGAGAAGAGGCCAGAGTAACCTGTGAACTGATCAGATTGTTTTTTAAAAAGATAGGTTATCTAACCAACCATGAGATAAAATTTGCTTTAATAATATAATTTTATGTAGATTTGCATCAGTCTAAAAGAATGTCTGTGTGTCCATTAAGTTTTTTTGTTATCAGCAAGTTAATAAATGTAAACTTTTGGAGCATTAGAACAGATTTCAGAGCAATTTGTAGTAATTAAGAAAATGATCCTGTAAAAATAAGAGAATCAAAATAAAACAAAAAAAGATGCAAAACAGATATGAGCTATGACAGATGTGGCAGAATAGGGAATGGACATGAAGACAATAAGACACATTGTTGTTAACACAGCCCTGACAACACGTGTCCCAGATTAAATAATGAATGCGGTCGGTGGGCATAGCCAGGAGAGAACAGAGAGCACATTGTTTCAGCCTGTCTATCTATTTTCAGACTAATTGCTTAAGTATAGGCTTCTGTTCTGGTTACAGCCAGAGGAAAATCAAACAGTTGAAATATTGTAAGTCCTGAAATTCACCCCCATCACAAATCAAAATTAAATAAGAGTTAAGAGCAAAGCATCCAAGTAAATTGTTAGGCCTGCCTGCAAATGGAAGCCTGAAGAGAACCGGGATATACAAGAGTACTCTGATCCTCCTTTGTCTCCTTGAGAACAGGAAATAAATCTCCCAGGTGGAAGGGATCTTCCCTGTACCAGGAGGGTTGAAGGCATCCTCATTGCCAGAGACAGGGAATTCAGGGCCAAGAGGGTTGTATAAACAAACTTTGTTACTTCACTGATTTGCTGGGCCAAGGCAAAACCCTTGTATTTTGTCATTTCTTCACAAATTTATTGTTTCTTTTGTCTAAAAATTATAAAAGCTACCTTCTTTGGCTACTTCTTTGTATCCCACATTTTTATCAGCTCTCATATATACACAATTTTTCTCTTGTTAATCTGTCTGTATCAACTTAATTATTAGGCCAGCCAAAGAACATAGAAGGGAAAAATTTTCCACTCCTACAAACATATTTGGCCAGTCATGTATAGCCACCTTCTCATTATCATGTAAAAGGAAACACCTTATATGAGAAGAGGCCAGAGTAACCTGTGAACTGATCAGATTGTTTTTTAAAAAGATAGGTTATCTAACCAACCATGAGATAAAATTTGCTTTAATAATATAATTTTATGTAGATTTGCATCAGTCTAAAAGAATGTCTGTGTGTCCATTAAGTTTTTTTGTTATCAGCAAGTTAATAAATGTAAACTTTTGGAGCATTAGAACAGATTTCAGAGCAATTTGTAGTAATTAAGAAAATGATCCTGTAAAAATAAGAGAATCAAAATAAAACAAAAAAAGATGCAAAACAGATATGAGCTATGACAGATGTGGCAGAATAGGGAATGGACATGAAGACAATAAGACACATTGTTGTTAACACAGCCCTGACAACACGTGTCCCAGATTAAATAATGAATGCGGTCGGTGGGCATAGCCAGGAGAGAACAGAGAGCACATTGTTTCAGCCTGTCTATCTATTTTCAGACTAATTGCTTAAGTATAGGCTTCTGTTCTGGTTACAGCCAGAGGAAAATCAAACAGTTGAAATATTGTAAGTCCTGAAATTCACCCCCATCACAAATCAAAATTAAATAAGAGTTAAGAGCAAAGCATCCAAGTAAATTGTTAGGCCTGCCTGCAAATGGAAGCCTGAAGAGAACCGGGATCTACTTGTGCGCTCACTCTTTCTCCTCCCCTGATCAGGTTCTAGCTAATGTGATAAGGTTTGTCATCGCCTCTTCTGCGCTCAGCACTACAGCTTCAGCTCCGTAGGGTGGGGCGGCAGATCCCACGTTCCATGCCTGGGACTGGCCCAAGGAGTGGTGTCTTCTTGGGCAGCGGCTTCTCTGAGGTTTCAGGCAGATTGCTATCACCTGCCTTTTCCTACTTATTACTGGGTCTTTGTGATGAGCTAGTGAGCTGTAACCTGTGAAAGTACTTTGTTGACACAAATGAAGGGATTCTGTTTTTATTATTTTAGAGTGTAGAGTTGGAGGAGGAAAGAACACAAATCAACATCCTGGATTTGAATCCTGGTCATCTCATACTCCGTCTCCCCTTTTCTGAATTCTTTAAGTGTCTTCCTGTGTTACCCGCCCCCCGCCCTTTGCATCAGACGTTCTTTGCTTTCTTGAGAGTTTGCAAGGACCCCCTTTGGCATTCTAGTGAAGCTAATGAATCCCTTTACAAAATAATGTTTAATGCATTAAATGCATACACTTAAATGAATAAAATTAGAGGTCCTCCTAGGCATTTCTGCAGTAAACATCTTTGCCGTAAAGCAGTTTTACTGCACAACTAATTGGCCGTAAGGCAGTTTTGCCGTAAAACAGAAAGTGACTGGTTGACGATTCGTTTCAACTGTGTTATAGCAACTTGATAGAAAATACAGTGATAAGAAAACTTACTGAAGTGTGAAATAAGAGAGTGTAAAGCCAGACTGAATACTGTACTAGAAAATGGTAACAGTTTGCTAATCATTTCATGGGCACAGCCATCTCTCTCTTGTCAGAACCAAAAGTTTACCAGCCTATGGCAAATATAAAAGCAGAGGCTAGTAATACATGACACTGTTTGAGAGTATTACGTATCGATTCTTTAGCTTATTTAGATACAACATCTCATCTTGTAATGTCACCTTTACCAGATTTATCACTCAATATTAGAAGTTGAAGGCAAAGGGAGACTCAAACTCCTCCAATATCCCCAAAATAAATGGTTACATGATTCTTGGTAAGTTTTATGAAAATGGTGACATTTTTTGTTATTTGATAGTGCAGAACATGATGTAGACAGAATTTTGGTATTTGGCACAGAATCTGGCTTAGGTGATTTGGTGAAATGAGGGCTATCATGTAACATATAATGTAGTCCAGATATGCACTGCTTTATATATTAGTTTGTGTATGTTATATATATATATATATATATATATATATATATATATATAAGCATCCCTTGTCTGTTCATTCTACTTACAGGGAAATCTGAAGAGTCTTACAGCAGATTTTTTTTATACATGGAGATGTATGTCCAACATTAGACCCTGAATCATTAATGATTGACTTTGAGAAAGGAAGTATCATTGCTTTCAGAAGGCAATGGCAACCCACTCCAGTACTCTTGCCTGGAAAATGCCATGGACAGAGGAGCCTAGTAGGCTGCAGTCCATGGGGTCGCAAGGAGTCGGACGCGACTGAGTGACTTCACTTCCAATTTTCACTTTCATGCACTGGAGAATGAAATGGCAACCTACTCCAGTGTTCTTGCCTGGAGAATCCCAGGGGAGCCTGGTGGGCTGCTGTCGATGGGGTCACAGAGTTGGACACGACTGAAGTGACTTGGCAGCAGCAGCAGCAGCAGTTTTAAGGTTTTGTTATTAGTTTTTCAAATTTCATTATGTCCTTTAAAATGTCCCTATTTTAATTTATTTTCATGATTTTGTCTTTTATGGTAAAGCTGTCCTACAGCCAATTAGTTGCAAGGCAAAAGTTCTTGCAGCAAAGATTCTTAAGAGAAAATACCAGACTGCATAGGGTTAGGAAAGAAACCAATTAGACTGATACACAGTTATCAGTATACCAAAAAAGTAATAACATAATATCCACCCTGTATTGATAGCCTCCAAAAACCACCTCCTTGTCTTGTCCATCCCACCCCTCCTTCTGCCAGCTGACTCTTCCTCTGTGTGCCCAATTCTGTTGGTGGCATTAACAACCTCCATGGGGCTCAGGCCCCGAACCCAGCTTGAGCAAGGAAGTGAGCGTTGCTGCTGCCAGGATTACTGCCCCAGTCTCCTTGATAACATCTGTGGAAGTGTAGACTTGTATATTTTAAAGCACTGATATGTCATTTCCTTTACCTGGAATGTCTTCTAAACTTCTGCTCACCTTGCAGGGTCTAGTTCCTCCTTATTTCCCTTTCCAACACACACATCTGGTCACATTATGGTTTAGAATCTCTTGGTGATGCCTCTTTATCTCCATGATGTGACATCAGAGGATCCTGCCTCCCTCACAGAGTTTCTTCTGTTGGTCTCCCAGCCTCTCCAGGCTGCCTGTGGTCCCTCTGGTGGCCTGCTTCCCACTTGCCCCTTTGCCTTGGCAGGCTGAGTGAGTGCCCTCTGCTTGGGGATCCCTCCCCTGCCTTATGGCCTCCAGGTCTCAGTTCTGTGGCTGCTTGGCTGGGATGCCTTTCCCAGCCAGCACTCTCACAAGGACTGTCCACAGAAAGTTCTTGTCCAACCATCTCCTGCTCCCTGTCATTTGACCAGAGTCTGGCAGAGTTTCTCAAGTGGTATGCACGGAGGAGGACACCATTATTATTATACGTGATTAGCAGCACTGACTTTAGAGCCAGATGACCTGCGTTCTAATCTCAGTTCCACCACTCGCTGTTTGATCTTGGCAAGGTACTTACTCTTTAGAGGCCTCAGCTTTCTCATTTGTGAAACTGGCAAAATAATAGATTGGTGTGATTTAAATGAATTAATCTCTTGGAGCACTTTAGAACCGTGCCTAGCTTATTGTGAGAGCTCAAATATTAGCTATCAGTTTTAGTTTCAGTAAGTTTTGTAATATTAGTCTTAGCTTCAGTAGCATGGCTTGGGCTTATTTAAAAGTCGCATCCTGTTATACTTTTATTTTTGCTGGAGTTTTATTAAAGACTGTCATGTAATTCAAAACCCAGTGTTTAACTGTTCTTCATCTCCACTGAGGATATCAGAACATTGATTTTAACAGAAATAATTTATATTAGACAAAAGGAAATACTGTTTGAAAGAAAGATAGGAAGAATCTTGGGGATATAGCATCTTAACAGAATGATGGAGACACAGTCCCACCAGCAGTTAGCTAGCTGAGTTGGGATGTATCTAGGGTTCTTACATTTCAGAGATTATGCTGGTCTCACAGGAATTTTTCTTGCAGCCCTTAGGGTAAAGGAGAGATCAATATTATTTATCAGAATATGTCTCTGGGATTGCAAATCATTATATATGCTTGCAAACCAGATCCACAGGTTTTGAATGTAATTATAATACTTTTTCTTTTGCATGAATATTTTCATGCTCTGTATAAATATTCTTGTCTGTGGGAAAGAAACTATTCATGCATGATTCATACCACACATTGTATGTGACTTAATGTGCTCTTATAACTCATCCTTTTCTTCCCCTTCTTTTTTTTCCAACGGCAAGTATTTCCCCTGAGGTTTAGTTATTTCAGCCTATTCTTGGTTTTGCCACCAGGTGGGGCACTGGCTCCTTTATAACGCATGGGCCAAAGTCTCGAGGCTGGTTTTCTCTTTGAGGTGCTGCCTTGCTCTCCCTCATTCTGAACTGACTCCTGGAGAAACTGATGAGCTCTGACCCTCGGAGTGGATGGGGGAGGGCGGAGGGCGAATCTTAGATCCGAGGGAGTTACAGGGCTTTTCATGCCTGATTTTGTTGAGCTAATATGCTAATGACATGTTTCACAGGTTTTGAGAAACTTGATTTTACCATAAATACATGTAAATCTACTTGGCAACAAAAGAATCCAATGTTATTAAAGTATGTGGTTAGTATTGCAGATTTTCCTTGGGAATATCTGGTCCCATCTTTATGGCTCAGAAGAAACATTGAATTTGGTAATCTTGACCACTGTGTTAAACAGGTCTTCTAAAAATAAGGTAGAAATCATGGAAACAAGAATTAAAACTGCTCTTGGTGTTGAAAACTTGGGAAAAATTGTGTATACCATGAGCACTTTATGTTAAAAAGCAGAGCACAGATTTTTAATTCTTTCTTAAGAAGCAATATGTTGGAACATTATTTTTTAAAATAAATGTCTTAAGGAAACTATCAATTATGTTTTTTAGAGTGAAAAATAAATTTCTTATTTTAAAACCATAGTGAGTCATAATAAGCTCTAGTTTAAACTATAAACAATTATAAAACTACCAAAAAAACTTTTTTGTTTTATAAAGTAACCTAACTGTAGATGGTAGAATTGAATTACAAGTAATTTTCAGATTTATAGACACCATGTCAGACTCAGAAGTTAGATAGTTCTTTTGATAAGTTTTCCCCCTGAACTTTAACTTTTAAACTTCAGTGATTAATGAGGTTTTTTGCTTATTTAATGTATTTTACGAGCCTTCCCTGGTGGCAGTAGTAAAGAATCTGCCTATGAAATCACAACCCACTTCAGTATTCTTGTCTGGAGAATCCCATGGACAGAGGAGCCTGGCGGGCTACAATCCATGGGGTTGCAAAAAAAGAGTCAGACTTGACTTGGTGACTAAACAACAATAACAGTATATTTCAAAAATGTAGGAATAGTGATAGTATGTAACTGATTCTCAGAAACAATAACTTAATATGGTCCCTCTTGAGGTGAGGTGAGGTGAAGTCGCTCAGTCGTGTCCGACTCTTTGCGACCCCATGGACTGTAACCTACTAGGCTTCTCCGTCCGTGGGATTCTCCAGGCAAGAATACTGGAGTGGATTGCCATTTCCTTCTCCAGGGGATCTTCCCAACCCAGGGATCGAACCCGGGTCTCCCGCATTGGAGGCAGACGCTTTAACCTCTGAGCCACCAGGGAAGCCCATGGTCCCTCTTAGGCAACGTGAAATTATAGTGCTATATGTTCCAACACCATCACCACCAACTTGGGCAACAATATAAAACTCATTTCATGGCCCTAGTTGAGGGCAGACTGTATTCCTCTTGTTTAAAATGAATGAGTCACTTTAAGACAGCATCTGAAGGGAGAGAAAGGAGTGAGAATGCTCTTTGTTTAAGTTGGTGTGTTACAGCTTTCTTGGGCAGCAAGTACAAAAACAAAGCCCAAAGTCTTAGCTCATTCTGTACATGGATTTTATTTCTCACAGCAGCCCAGTGTCTATTTAACATATGGGAGTGGTTTCAAGTTCATTACTAAAGCTTATAGGCTAAAGTGCTTTGTGGGCTTGGCTACGACTTAAGTTGCCTTTGGGGAGTCAGCCAAAAACGGGGCTTGCTTTCCTGTGTCTGTGGATTCTCCGGGTGGTCAGTTTCTTTTCCCCTCTCAGCTGTCAGCTGCTCTGGAGATTGGTTTCATACTAAGGATTCTTTCTTTAAAGCAATATGAAGCGACTACTTTCACGGGGGCACCAGGTTAGTAAATAACATTTTGAACTTTCTGCTTCATGTGTCAGACTTTCTTTCTGTTCTCACGGGGCAATGACATGACAGTCGGCAGGGCATTTTGTGCTGTTGCTGTGTTTTTTTAGAAAATAATGTTCAGTGATCCTATGGAGGTCTGAGGTTTATAGTCTTCCTTATCATATCTGCATTGCTGGACAATATTAAATGCAGGAGGAAGCCATGAAGTAATGACTGGTTTGTGTTAGATGTGCAGTCTAGAAATCTGTGCTTGTTTGTATGCATTTTCAGTTCCTTTTTCAGAATTCCTTTCATTGTATTTCTCATGATGTCTTCTAGGAATAGCTATGATTTTATACATGGTTTATTTTACTTTTTGGAGCACAAGGCAACAGTGTGCTATGTCCCAGCCAGCATGCAAGCTTGTCTGATGTATGGTTTTCTCTAGGGCCTACTACTTACAGTTAAAGGAACCAGAATATCATTTTAATTTTCTTTTTGAAAAGCCTGGCATTTTTCTAGAATGCCTCAGAAAATACCTGTGTAACAGTTGATGTGGCCAGACTGCACAGGTGGATCAAGCTGAACTGAATCCCTTCCTTAGTCATCACTGTTTTTCTTCTTAAGTAATTTCTCAGGATTGAAGATTACTCTAGGAGTAAATATGACAGTCAAAACAGAGTGTGCCTTGTAAGGCATGAAATTATTGCTAATAGTATTAAAATGAAATTAAGTCAATAAAGTGAAGTATCAAGAGAATATCTTCCTTAATTTCATTAACTTAGACATCGCAAGATCAATTTTACCTTTGTTCACTTGTCACCAAAGCAATCTGGTATTAAATAGTTTCACAAGAGTAGTTCGATTTGATGATATTTTCAATTTTGTATATGAAGTACTTATGAAGTATAAGTGTTCTTATGAAGTATACTGGCTTTTATGTAACTTTAGGTATGGTTTAGTTCAAGGTAAGCACTAGTGTTTTAAAATATGTGAATATACTTCTATTATTACCATTTTAATCTCTTCTTTCTTTTCCCTGTTAGGAAATACCGTGTTTCAGAAAGGGTCTGTTCTCTCATGTTCTCTTCTGTCTAAAAATATAAAACTGAGGGAGAAGGAAGACAGAAATAGATATTATACTTAGAAAAATCTCTGAGGTGATTTGCTAAACTTTAAAATTCCCAGTCCTATCTCTGCTGAGCCTGAAGTTATAAAGTTATGTCTGCATGCCATCTCAGGATTGCAAAATGGACTGGACTTTATCCCCTCCGAGACACAGTTGTATAGCTGTATTATTGCCCCTGTGTCTGCAGATATTTTCTTCAACAGTAAATCCAAAAAAAGAAAAAAAGCAGAGATTGCTGTGATTTGCTTAATATTAATATGTGTTAGTAACTGCATAATGCTATTATTATTAAATACTATTAACTTAAAATTTTAAAGAAGACTTTTGTCAATCTGAATATACCTGCTCCCTAATTTTAAAGGACAGTGTTAAGACATTCTTTTTTTTTTTTAATTAATTTTGTGTTTTATTTATTTATTTATTTATTTATATTTTTACTTTATTTTACTTTACAATACCGTATTGGTTTTGCCATACATTGACATGAATCCACCATGAAGACATTCTACTTGTTGATTACTCGTTTGTGCTTAATTGGCATGGATAAGTCTTAAAAAGCTCACATCAGACACATTTATGTCTGGTAGGTCTCAATTTCTATATTCCCAAGGGCTTCACAGCTTTTTCTTCTACAGATGTTAACAAAACAAAATACTACTGATTAGAAACAGAAAAAAAAAAATGTATGGCCACCTTTGCCTTTTTCATGCCTAACTCTCTGAATTCTTGTTCCCAGCCCTGCTCATTGAAGGTGCCTGCATGAATAGGTCTTGTACTTACATTATCAGCAACTCAGACATAAGGCAAGAGGTGCTGTGAAATTCACTATTTTAGTAATGACAGTATGTACTAACTTTCCAGAGGGATTGCAAAGGCTGAGGACAGACTCTGTTCCTAGGGCTGATCTGACCATAGACATCCCCCATTCCCTCTTTCCTTCTAAAGAACCCAAATTAAGTTTGACCTTCTGGCATTTCTGGAGGTGATGATATTAGTAATCATGGCAGGAGTAGTAGAAGCAAGGTAATAGTAATAGTAACAGCTAACACTCAAAAAGCATTTCCTAAGGGCCATCCCTTGTGTCAGCCTCTTATTTAATCTTCACAACAACCCTAAGACGTCAATTGTCTTTATTATCCCCACTTTACAGTTGATGAAACTGTCCCTGGGAGTTACATAATTTGTCCCAAGTGATAACAACTAGTTGGCAGTAATATTGTTGTGCTTCAGAGAGACGATGTGGTGGGGAAGAAATGGAGTGAGAAGTTGATGTCTTTGGGAAATATAATCCAATCCTTATTATTACTGAGAAGCAACCATGAAATACTATTATCTGTGCTGCCCTTCCTACTCAAAATCTTCACAACAACCCTAAGACGTCAATTGTCTTTATTATCCCCACTTTACAGTTGATGAAACTGTCCCTGGGAGTTACATAATTTGTCCCAAGTGATAACAACTAGTTGGCAGTAATATTGTTGTGCTTCAGAGAGACGATGTGGTGGGGAAGAAATGGAGTGAGAAGTTGATGTCTTTGGGAAATATAATCCAATCCTTATTATTACTGAGAAGCAACCATGAAATACTATTATCTGTGCTGCCCTTCCTACTCAAAAATGCTCCTGTTGACCCACCATCAACCAGTAAGGCATGTCCCTGTGTTCTTTTTCCCCTGGGTGGGGGTTGAGCTTGTGCTCCGCTTTCTCACATGTTCTGCTGGTGATGAGTGGAGAGAACCAGTGGCGAAGCAGAATGCAGAGCTTGGTCAGTGGTCAGTAAATGAGACCAATGGTGACCAGTCCCTGTGGAGAATAAGCCCCCAGTTTTAAAAACTGTCTTTTAACTGCATAAGCTAATCTTGGAACTTTTGAGACTTTTTAAGGCTAAAATAATAAAACCACTAAGACTCACACCTGGGCCTTTTGCTTGTTTAGCTTTTATTTGGCCTGAATGAGTGGTGTCCTCTTCATTCTTGACCAGTATGATTTCCTGCTGACAATCAAAGTTCTGGTTGTTTTGTCATTCCTGAAGGCTTTCTGAAGTTTAGTGGAAAGCCAAGAATATGAAACATGTATTTCCTTTAAAAACATAAATGTGCATTTGAAAATGTTGTGCAAATAGCTTACTCTAGATTTGGCCAAAGCTTAAATATGTGGCAAATAAGTTCGGAATCTTTAAAAATACAGTCCATAGGTTAAGGAGTTAAATTTAAAAAAAGAAATCAAACAATAATTCTAACTGTTGGATTGGGAAGTACTTTCTCTTCCTAAAACCAATAGCTGTTGTTTAGTCATTAAGTTGTGTCTGACTCTTTTTTGCAACCCCATGGACTGTAGTCAGCCAGGTTCCTCTGTCCATGGGATTTTCCAGGCAAGAATACTGGAGTGGTTTGCCATTTCCTTCTCCAGGGGATCTTCCCAACCCAGGGATCAAACCTGCATCTCCTGCAATGACAGATGGGTTCTTTACAACTGAGCCACTTGGGAAGCCAAAAACCAATAGAGGAAATCACAAAAGGATTAGGGCAATAGATTGGAATTTTCCAGATAGGAGTGCAAAAGCTTTAACTACAAAAATATTCATTGAAGTATTATTTATTATCATGAAAAGTTGGTAACAATTGAAATACACACTAGAAGAAAATTGCACAATGGATCATTAGGCTGCTATTACTACTTAGGAAAAATTATCAGGGGAGGAAATGGTGGTGACAGACATTTAAGTTAAAACACTGGATCTCAAACTATTTGTATCTCTCATACTTGGCCATGTTTAAAATATATCTCTCTGTATGTGTTATTCTTAGGGAGATAGCAGAAGGAATGGTCACCTCAAGTTAATAGGGTTTTAGGGATTATTTTAAAGGTAGGAATTTCTGGCAGTTTTCATTTTCTTCTTATTTTCTGCATGTTAATATTTATGTTTCCTTTCAGTTCAGTTCAGTCCCTTTATATTTGAAAAATAAAAAAATTATTCATGGAAAGAGAAAAATGAAGACAAGATATACAAAAATTTATAGTAAGTTAATGTCACCCATAATCTAGATGGTACCTCTAAGAATAATTTTAATTTCCTCAAATAGTTTGTAAATTTAAGGTTTCCTTTAAGAGGAATTTATGTTTTATAATAAAAATTAAAATAGATGAGGAGTTAGGTTAGAGTTGAGGCCAGATAAATTTCTATAATGGAGAGGATATTTTTATTCCGAGGAACAATTATTTTGCTGCATTTATACAGCTGCCTTTATTTTGAGGAGAGCATGGCAACCCACTCCAGTATTCTTGCCTGGAGAATCCCAAGGACAGAGGACCCTGGAAGGCTACAATCCATAGAGTCGCAGAGTCGGATATGACTGAAGCTACTTAGCATGCATGCATTCACTATTTTAGGAAACTGCCTTTTGATTTTTATGTACCAGGTTTAAAATCTTAGTCAGATGTTATAGCTAATAAAATTATGAGATAGATAGTTTATTAAATAAGGGCTGTGGGAAGAAGTGCACTTAAATACTTGAGACATCAGTCCAAGAAAGACACTCACGATTTCCAGTGTGTCCAGATGTCTTGATAACAATTCCTTTGTCCAAGGGCTGTTGCTGGTGTTTAGAATGGGACGTGGGGCTTCCTAGGTGGCTCAGTGGTAAAGAATCCACCTGCAATACAATAGACACAGGAGACACAGGTTCAGTCCCTGGGTCGGGAAGATCCCCTGGAGAAGGAAATGGCAACCCACTCCAGTATTCTTGCTTGGAAAATTCCATGGACAGAGGAGCCTGGTGGGCTATAGTCCATGGTGTTGCAAAAGAGCTGGAAATGCCTGAGCACACACATGCATACCCAATGGGACAAATCAGCACACTGAGACAGTCCTTAGAAGATACGATTTGACTGGAATGTTGAAGGTGGAAAAGAACCCTGGAGTAGTTGTCTTCATTCTGCCCCCTCGTCCTATTCCAGATGAGGTCCCGGAAGCCCAGAATGATTGAGATCCCGAGGTTCTAGTTGACTTGATTGGAATCTTTGGGGGCCTTTAGAAGTCATTTGATTCCCCTGCTGCTGCTATTTTTAATATTTCTGTCTTACAAACATTTTAGTAATAAGGAATGAAACTAAGTTTCCATTTTCCCTGGGTTGGTAAAAATCAAAAGCTAATACCATTCAGCACTAACCTCATAACACTGGAGAAAGAAGCTGAAGGCTCAGTGTGGCTTCCAAGGAAAACTGACCAGCTTCACAGGTGTGGTCTTTATTCTCATCATTGTTGTTCGAACATTTTGTTCTCGGATAAAGGCTTACTTAATGCACATCTGGTTCCCATGTTTATTCTGGAAGACAGCAGCCACAGGGAGTCACTGAAGATCACTGGACACCGAACCCTGGGAATTATGTTTTAGCAGCTTTATTAAAATTGTGTATTGTGTAATTTACACATCACAGGGTTAACCCCTTCAAATCATACATTCATAACACTGGAGAAAGAAGCTGAAGGTTCAGTGTGGCTTCCAAGGAAAACTGACCAGCTTCACAGGTGTGGTCTTTATTCTCATCGTTGTTGTTCGAACATTTTGTTCTTGGATAAAGGCTTACTTAATGCACATCTGGTTCCCATGTTTATTCTGGAAGACAGCAGTCACAGGGAGTCACTGAAGATCACTGGACACCGAACCCTAGGAATTATGTTTTAGCAGCTTTATTAAAATTGTGTATTGTGTAATTTACACATCACAGGGTTAACCCCTTCAAATCATACAATTCTGTTTCCTTTAGTGTATTTACAGAGTTGTATAACCTTGTGTGCTGTGCTTAGTTGCTCAGTCATGTCCGACTGTTTGTGACTCCATGGACTGTAGCCCACCAGGCTCCTCTGTCCATGGGGATTCTCCAAGCAAGAATACTGGAGTTGGTTGCCATGCCCTCCTCCAGGGGATCTTCTCGACCCAGGAATTAAACCTGGGTCTCCTGCTTTGCAAGCAGATTCTTTACCAGCTGAACTACCAGGGAAGCCCTGTATAACCATCACCATAACCTAATTTTAGGACATTTTCGGCACCCCCAAAAGAAACCTTGAACCCATTCTCTCTCCCCCACTCTCTTCCTCACCCAGCACTAGGCAACCACTATTCTGCTTTTTGCCTTTCTAGATTTTTCCATTCTGAACATTTCATTTGAATAAAATCATACAGGTGAGAAAGCTGGAAATTTTAATGTGATGGTCAAAGACCACTTCGGTGAACATGACCTGGTTACTCTATGGCCCCTTTCTTCTCAACAGTGTCCTGAAATGTAAGATAGAAACCAAACGAACTCACTGTTGTCACCTATTTACTAGATTAAATGGCTTATTGTTTTCTGGAGTCCCTACATTTAAGATTTAAATAAAAATATTTAGTATTCAAATTTTTAAAATATGTGGGAGTACATATCTATTAATATGTGATCATTGTAGGCTGTGTTACAAAATTGTTAGGTTCGACCACTGCTTGTTAGTTGGAATCTTGAGTGAAAACTGGACTTCTGTAAGACTCAATTTCCTTATCTATAAAATGAGGATTATAATACTAGTACTTACCTTTCGGAGTTCTTCTGAGTACTAAATGAAATAACTTATATATAAGGCCTCCCAAAATGCCTGATGCACAATGAGTGTTAAGTGAATGTTACCTATTGTTGTTATGAGTGTCATTTATAATAAACTATAGAAGTTATTTTATTTCATTCTTTCTGACATCATCTATTAAGGATCATCATCTACTAAGGATTTGAGTTGGTTTGAAAGAATATTTGCATTCCATTAAACACATACACCCACTCTCACAGGAATAAAAGCCAGGGATGATAAGGTTACTAGAAGGACAATATCGAGGAAATAATAACCATGGCAACAAGAGCTAACATTTATAGATAGCAGGTTATGAATGGACATTTCTTTAGTGTTTTTCCTGGTGAGCTGAGGGAATATTGCCAGATCAGAAATGGGCAGAGACATTCAAATAGGAGTCCCAGGCTAGGACATAGGAGGGAGCTTGGTGGTCTCTAGTCTACCTCGACTTATACCCCAAGCATTAGACAAAGCCAGAGATGATAGCTTGGTTTGGTGTGGATACTCACAGTGTGAAGATGAGTTCTCCATCTCACAGTATGGATAGCCACTGGTTATTAAGCACTTACCATGAGCTAAGCTACAGTTAGAACCTGAAGTGACTCCAAAACTAAATAATTATGAAGTGAACTTGTCTACTTCAGACAACCAGTTTCTTTGTTAATAGTCCTTTAAAGAATGTTCTTGTATATATTAAACTGAAATGTACAATCTCATAGACACCCTGCTTTCCAATTCTTATAATACCTTCTACATGGAGAAGCAAACACCTAATCAGATTGTCCCCCAGATATCTGAAAACAATTATCATGGCCCTAACCCTGCCTCACTCTGCTGCTCACACACGCAGGATAATGTTATCGTTCTTTAGATTAGGTAGTCCAACATACCATCACTGTTCATTTTTCTTGGAATGTGCTTTCTCTTCTATGCTAAGTAAGGGCTTCCCTGGTGGCTCAGTGGTAAAGAATCCACCTTGGTGCAGAAGATCTGGGTTCAGTCCCTGGGTCAGGAAGATCTCCTGGAGGGAGCGCATGGCAACCCACTCCAGTATTCTTGCCTGAAGAATCCCATGGACAGAGGAGCATGGCAGACTACAGTCCATAAGGTCGCAAAGAGTTGGACACGACTGAAACGACTGAGCGTGCACACACGCATGCTCAGGGAACTCCTACCCAGCCTTCGAGATTGCTTGCCAGCGTGCCTTTCCAGCAGTAACCTTCCCCATACCTCAGGTTGAGCAACTCCTCCTGTGAGCTCCTACTGCACTTCTTACACGCTAAGAATTAGCTCTTACAAGCCTGTCTCCTCCCCTGGACTGTGAGCTTCTATGAGAGCTGTTAACCTTTGTGCTCCTGAACTCCATTCTACCACCTGACTCGTGGCAGTTGCTCAACACTGTGGAAGAGAGAATTTTGATCTTATGTTATGTGAATTCCTAACTATACCTGGTTTTACAGAGTTTTCAATTATAAGAAATGTTTTTGACGAAAGAAGTTTAGGTAAACCTTGACTAACAGAGGCTTCTCTTGGACCCAAAGTAGCATCATCTGGGGAGTAAGACTGAAGCCCTTCAGTAGGTTGGTTACTGAGCTCTTCATCTTCACCTGGTAGAAGCATCCACTGATCACCTGATGTAAGCAAGGCACTTGTTTGTTGCAAAAGGTTAACACCCACCACCTTTCATCAGATAAATTTAGATAAAATGATTGCAACACTGATGATGTAGTTGAATCACAAAGTTCACAGTAAGCTTAAACCAGGGTTCATAAATGTTGATAAGTTACAGTCCAAAGTTACGGATCTGTTTTACTCTGGAATCTTAGCAGGTTTTCATAGAGTATGGATAAAAATTATTCCCTAAAGCATGGATAGAGGCTTAACTTAAGGTATGTGACTGGGGCAAGAAGGCCTACATCTGAAGGAAAGAATGTGGATCTCACCAAGGCTTTGCTGTCATTTGTAAAACTGGCCTGCACCTTAAATGGACTCATTAGGGTTGAACCAGAACATTTAGTAGGTCAGGCTCTGGCACTGCCTCTTGCCGCCCGAGTTCAAATCTGTCAGTTTTCATCCAAACTGCATCTTTACCTCCCATGTGAGTTGCTACAATACTGGACACCCCAGTGAATCCATCTTCTCCTCTCTTTGCTTTTTGCCAGGTTCATGGTTTTGTGCTAGCTTTTCCCTAGACAGTGGAGCTGTAGCTGGTGGAGGCTGAGGGGGCCACTTCTGCTCAGGGTGGTCCCCAGAAGTCTGGCCTGGGTTTGGAGGAGGAAGAGTCAGACTTGGTATTCTAAAGCTGAAGTGGACACAGGGTGCAGCCTCTGAGACCAAGAAGGAGGCTTTTCTGGAGCAAGCTGACATGGCGCCATGCAGGCACTGATGGAGCACTTCCTGTTTTAGGAAGCTCTCCGTTCACCAGGACTCTTTCCCTGCTGCTGCTGCTAAGTCGCTTCAGTCGTGTCCGACTCTGTGCGACCCCATAGACGGCCGCCCACCAGGCTCCCCCGTCCCTGGGATTCTCCAGGCAAGAACACTGGAGTGGGTTGCCATTTCCTTCTCCAATGCATGAAAGTGAAAAGTGAAATCGCTCAGTCGTGTCCGACTCTTAGCGATACCATGGACTGCAGCCCACCAGGCTCCTCTGTCCATGGGATTTTCCAGGCAAGAGTACTGGAGTGGGGTGCCATTGCCTTCTCCGAGGCTACAGTCTATGGGGTCACAAAGAGTCGGACATGACTGAGCCACTAACGCTTTCCCTTTCACTGCTGTCTGTAGAAGGGAGAACCGATGCAGACCAACTCTGCTGACTGTGGTATGTGTTCCCACCGTTCTTGTTACTTTCTCCTCAGGAGCCCTGAAGTGAAATTGGTTCATCCCAGATCCCCAAGCCTTTTTCACAAAATGGGCACTAATCTGGGCAACCACTGTGTATCTGTGAGTGTTTAAACCTAAATGCAGATGTCTGCGTTTGTCCTTGGCAGTGAACCACTTTCTGTATGTCCCTTTCTCTGTATTTTTAACGTGTGGTTACCAGATCAAAAACCATAAATATTTTGTGACTCTACAAACATAGTACTAAATTATGCTCCAAAGTGGTGGATTTATGAACAGTGCCACCGGCAGTGAGGTTGGGTTAGCACAGTTGTAGCTGGTTTTCAGTATGGTCCATTGCTGGCCTCATTGAAATTTGGAATTTGGGTCTCTTGTAGGAAACTCTTGTATATTTGATTCTCTCATGGGACCCCCTCAGGCCTCTAAATACCCCATCGTTGACTGACTCAGGCCTGTGGGTTACGCCTTCAATGCTTCTTGGTATTAATACATGTCTTCCTGTTTCTGTAGTCTCTGGACTCAACTCTGAATCAGAATCCTTAGGACTGCACTGCTCTAAACTTTGCTCTGCTTCCTGCTTGCCCTCTGACTTTGAGCATGCCCAAATCCTCTCTTTGTCTTTATTGTAAAACCCTGACTTATTTGGTGGAGTTTGTATAGAATCTCTGAATTCAGAGGACAATTCTTGACGGTAACAGAATTTAAGTGGGTTGAGTATTAAAAGCATTTCTTTTTTCAGATGCACTGTGGTGAAAGCAAGCCTTCCAGGAGATATCTGGATGGTTACTTAGCAAGAAATCCATTCTGATTGTTCTAGTTCTCCCTAGATGAAGACAGGAGGAAGTAGAAATTGTCAAGAATATATAGTTGAAAGTTTGAAAGAGAAGAAACTGCCTAGTATATTTCAAATGACTGAGCATAGAACTGAAGAAGAGAATGGATTTCCACCTGTGTGGGGCACATTTAGTGCTGGGAAGCATAGAATTGCGACTAGGAAAGGACTGTAGTTTTTTTCTTTTAAAAGTGGAAATAAAGACAAAAATGACCTGTATATCTCACTTCCTACTAAGATAACTTTTAGTCATGTGTGTGACTTTTAGTTATGTGGAGCTACTGGGGTTTTATAACTCTGTTTAAGTGAGTAAGAAATAGTGAGTAAAAATTAGCTCCTTCAGATGCTTGTTTAGATTCTGACTCAGCACAACACAACTCATATCTCTCTTGAGAGAAGAGTTGCTGTCTTATACTTCTTGGCCAAATTTATAGGCCACTTTCTGTCTAGAAATGTAGGTGTGTGTTTTGAAAAGAAAGCCATAAGCCATATTGAAATAGCTCAAATTTTTTAATTTTTTAAATTTAAATTTATTTATTTTAATTGGAGGCTAATTACTTTACAATATTGTATTGGTTTTGCCATACATCAACATGAATCCGCCACAGGTATACACGTGTTCCCCATCCTGAACCTCCCTCCCTCCTCCCTCCCCGTACCATCCCTCTGGGTTGTCCCAGTGCACCAGCCCCAAGCATCCAGTATCATGCATCGAACCTGGACTGGTGATTCGTTTCATATATGATATTATACATTTCAATGCCATTCTCCCAAATCATCCCACCCTCTCCCTCTCCCACAAAGTCCAAAAGACTGTTCTATACATCTGTGTCTCTTTTGCTGTCTCACATACAGGATTATCGTTACCATCTTTCTAAATTCCAGATATATGCATTAGTATATTGTACTGGTGTTTTTCTTTCTGGCTTACTTCACTCTGTATAATCGGCTCCAGTTTCATCCACCTCATTAGAACTGATTCAAATGTATTCTTTTTAATGGCTGAAGTGGGTCATAGAGGATCCTGCTGTGATTTATGTTGGAGAGTGTTTTGTCTATGTTCTCCTCTAAGAGTTTTATAGTTTCTGGTCTTACGTTTAGATCTTTAATCCATTTTGAGTTTATTTTTGTGTATGGTGTTAGAAAGTGTTCTAGTTTCATTCTTTTACAAGTGGTTGACCAGTTCTCCCAGCACCACTTGTTAAAGAGATTGTCTTTTCTCCATTGTATATTCTTGCCTCCTTTGTCAAAGATAAGGTGTCCATAGGTGCGTGGGTTTATCTGTTGGCTTTCTATTTTGTTCCATTGATCTATATTTCTGTCTTTGTGCCAGTACCATACTGTCTTGATGACTGTGGCTTTGTAGTAGAGCCTGAAGTCAGGCAGGTTGATTCCTCCAGTTCCATTCTTATTTCTCAAGATTGTTTGGCTATTCAAGGTTTTTTTATGTTTCCATACAAATTGTGAAATTATTTATTCTAGCTCTGTGAAGAATACCATTGGTAGCTTGATAGGGATTGCATTGAATCTATAGATTGCTTTGGGTATGAAATAGCTCAAATTTAAATCAAGATTTTTAAACTCAAATTTAAGTTGACTTTAAAAGTTGACTAAAAAAATGTGTTAATATTTAAAAGGATAAAGTTACCTTATTAAGAACTGACTCTTGGATTGTGATCGAGTGGTAATATCTATCATCCAGGTCTTGAGTTTTATCAGTCCATAGAACAGCTCTGCCCTTAGCCTGATGAGAGATTCAGTATTTGCTGAAGACTTTGTGTATTTTTATTTGCCACATGATATGTTCTTCTAAAAACACAGGTTTGGCGATTTTAAGAGGGTGGGAGACTATAGGTATACTCCCTATAGATTCAGCTGTTGTCTCATCAATTTCTTAGGCATTTTGCTGCTGTTGCTGCTGCTAAGTCAATTTTGCTAGGTCCTTTATAGATATCTGTATGCCATTATCTAGGTGAATAAAGGTCCTGACACAGCTGTAGCAAGCTGGTTTTGTTCTCACTGACTATAACATTTCTATTGTATTTTCCTTCTCAGGCCTACTTTCCTCCTGTCATAACATGTATTAATATCATTTTGGAGCTAGTCTAAATCAGTGCCTGTCAAACTGAGGTCCCTCTGAATCATTGGGTGTCTTGTTAAAACACGGATTCTATTTCTGGGATATGGCTAAGATTCTGCATTTCTAGCAAGTTTCAGGGTGATGTTTACATTCAGCGGACCGGGTTTTGAGTAACTAGGATCCCAAGGTTAATGCTCCTAGGAAGACAGGTGGTAGCAAAAAGCAAGCAATAAAACAAACATTAAATCAGAGGAGCCTCATATGTTCATTGATGACTATGATTACTTTGGCCAATGCCCAGCCGAGTTCAGAGAGGCAGTAGTGCATAAATGCACGTTGATTAACAGCTTTGGGCCCTGCAGTCCTCTTTCTGACACTCAGCAGCTGAGTCACAAGGGCACGTTACTAATCTAACTAAACTTCAATTTCTGAATTTGTGATATGCAAGTAATATGAAAATCTACTTTATAGGATTATTGTAACGATTAAATGATATTAATGCATATGAAGTACTTAATGCTTGCTCAGTGTTAGCTATCTATAGTGATAAATCAGAAGACATTTATTGAGTGTCTACTATATGCCTGGTATGTAGGTGTGTAAAAATTCAAAAGCAACTCTTTCCTTTCAACAGATATTGAATTCAGTTTTTGGAGAGTTCCCAGAGTTGAGATTAGATCTAAAACTTTGACTCTGAGGCCAGTGCTCTTCCTGCCTAATTCTGTGTCTGATTCACTGGCTGTCTCTTGTGTGCACCATATTAAAGCTAGTCTGGTTTCAGGCACCTTTAAGGGACACCTGTGTGCTGAGTCACAGTGGATTCAACATGTTTTAACTTAAAACCCAAAGTGACTTATGTTTGGTTCCTTGGGTTTGAGCAAGTTATCTCTGAGGATAAAAATTGAAAGGTAGGTTTTTGTTTTGTTTTATATCATCTGGACTGTTTTGCTTGATCAGCTGAAACTGAGTGAGATCAGAGGATAGGCATAGTTAATTTCTATTCTAGTGGATCATATTCTGAGCATACACCTACCTTCCACTTTGGTATCTACCTTTTATTGTATTTTATTAATTTTTAAACTTTTCGTTTTGTATTGGAGTATCACTGATTAACAGTGTTGTGACAATTTCAGGTGCACAGCAAAAAGACTCAGCCATGCGTGGTATCTGCCTTCTGAAATGATTTCAATAGGACTCTGTCTTTGTATGAACGAACTTGTTTTTCTGAGAGACACTAAAAACATTATACCCTGCCTCTTTCCCAAAAAGTACCCAGCAAGTGTGCTTACAAGGAGCTGAGTGTTGCCACTTTTCATCTATCTTTCGTATCTTTCTTTCAAACTCCCTCTTGAAAAGGAAATGATCACTGAGAATTTGTCTTTTCTTTATCGAATTGTTTCTCTAGTCACTGAAACTTGCATGCCTTTTCTGAGCTTGTAATAGTTCTCTTTGTGATACATATTATAATTTCATAGATACTAGTTTGGCAGAAACTTCCGGATGTGATTATTGTGTTTGTGAAAACATAATAATCTCACTGAGCAGAGTCTTCTGGTAGTGAAAACAGTGAAATTAAAGCAATATTCAAAGTAGAAATTGACAGATTGCTTTCTTTTCACCGTTTTTTTTTTTTTTTGTTTTTGGTTATAAGTAGTAGTTTGCCTATTTTTGTTACAAGAAATATAAAAATGACTTTTGTTGTTGGTTATTCTGTAGGATCAAGGAAAATTACTTGTTCTTTCTTTGAGTATTGCTATGTGTTGATTGATTTTTACAACTCTACTTATTATTTCTGTCTTGGCAGATTTTATTAAAAACAGCTTCTTAGGGATATAATTTACAAGCCATAATTTTCACTTATTTAAAGTGTTCAATTCAGAAGTTTTCAGTATATTCACAGTGTTGTTTTTGTAAATTTTTACTAGTACATTTTTCTTTTCTCTTTCTACTGTATGTCCACCCCGCCTCCATATTACCATACCTTTAACAAATTTGGTTAATGCTTATAGTTTGGGGCAGATATAGGTGGCATAACAAGGAACTCTTGGAAACTACTGACTTAAGGTACTTCCTGATTACTCTATGGCTTTTTATTAACTTTATATTAGTGCCATTTTAATGATGAATTGATCATCTGTCAGCTGTGTCTGTGAGTCATTAGATCCAACCTGTTTCTCATCTCTCCTATCCTTCTTTTCCCTAACTCTCACCCTCATACGTATCCAGGTTAACTTGTTTACCTTAAATATTGCATTGTTTCTCAAAGGTGGCAGAACTGAGCTCTGATGGTTCCATGAAGGCACTACTTTATGTCCCTGAGACTTATCTGGAAATCGTTATTGTCTACAGTAACTTTATAAAGAGAACAGCCCCAGTATTCTGTTTAGCCCAGTATCTTTTTCATTTGGGAAACCACCTTGGTTAGTTGGGGAGTAAAAAAGATAACCAATTGAAAATAATGTTACTTATCCTACAAAATCCCATTTTGAACAGCTCAAAATTATTGCCATTGAATACTTTTTAGCTCCAGGACTCCAGCATCAAGAGTGGAAAGTGAGAGGTGGTGGAGGAGGACTTTGAGATAAAATCTAAATACCTTAGCATCACCTGCACTTAACCCTATGCCCAACTACACTGCACTTTTTTTTCATTTCCTGAAACCTGTCATGATATGGAGATAAAATATAGTGGTTAGACTGAAGATATATTTAGAATTTGACAGGACTTATTGTTTGGATATAGAGAGTTAGGGAAAGAGTACTGCAGATGAATTCCAGGATTTGGTTTACGCAGTTGGGTAGATGATGTTCCCAGCTCTTTCAGGAAGGAAACCCAGAACGAGGAAATGTTTTGGGATTTGGAAGATGATGATTCTATTTGAAGAATATCAAGTTCACCCAAGTGGGACATTCACAGGTAGTTGGGTATATATATCTGAAGCTTAGGAAAAAGAATAAGGCTGGAAAGAGTTACCAGAAGCCCAGTAGACACCAGTGTCTGGGAATACAGAGATGGCTCCTTGTTCAGGGAGCTCCCAGTCTTCCAGGGGAGACAGAGGGCAAGTGGGAAGGAATGTGTTCAATGCTGGTATCACCTGGGAGCCATGAAAACACCAAAGAAAGGAACTAGGAGTATGTATTGGCACCAAGTATTGCCATGAAGGAAACCACCCCTGAGAGGTGAGGAGAATCTGAAAGGAAGATTGTGGGACCCTGAATACTACCAACATGTAAAAGTTGAGCAGAAGAAGAACAGCCTCCAAGAAGATTACCTCTCAGTGGCTGAAGACAGAGAAGGAAAACTACAAGAGTGTGGGAATGTGAAAGCCAAGAAGAGACTCTTCAGGAGGGCGTCAAGCAACAGAAAGTTTAAGTGAGATAAGAATGGAGACAAAGGCAAAGTGGAAAAGAATGTTCTCAATGGACTCATCTAGATGTGGTAGAAGCACCAAGGAGAGTCGTCTGAACCAGGCTGCAAGGACAGGGAGGTATCCTGAAGGAGGTGGCACCTGGGACAAACAATGAGTGACAAGAGTTAATTAGACAAAGAAGGAAATTGGAGTAAGGCAGCCTCCAGAGGGAGCAGCCTGTTGGAAGGCTGAGAGGTCAGAGAGCATGAAACATGCATGGTTCAGTCTAGCTGAGCAGGGAAACAGAAATCCTTCAAAAACTTGACTCAAGCCACAGCGAGAGAAGTTGAGTGGAACATGTATGAAATTGAGATGCTTGCGAATATTTTAAACAGCAATAGGAAAAAACAGGAAGCAAGAGAGGTTGATAAGGGAATTGATTAATTGAGTGATGAGAGGAGGGTTGGAAAGAAGCACAGGTGGGAGATAGCAGAGACGGAAGGAAGGGCATTATTCTGGGGTTTTAACGGGGAAGGAGGTAAATACACAGGTGAGGTGGAGAGTAATGAGAGTGTGCTTTTCACAGTGAAGTAAATTATGGGAAGTCATTTTGTTTCCCCAGCACCCATCATGGTGCTCAGCATATTGTGGTTGCTCCATAAATACACGTTGAGTGAATTATATCATCCTGAGTCGCTTGAGAAACCCACAAAGAGGCACGCCTGGAAAGCAAGATGGCTTGCCAGTCTGGCTGGCACACACTGACTCTCCAATTCACTGAGGTTTGGCAGCCTATCTTTGTCTGCCATTTCTTGTTAGCATTAATGCAATCCATGTGCTTCTCAGGGGTGTCACAGAATTAGGTGTCATTAGAATAGCTCTGTCCCTTAGTGACATTCATAAGAGCAGCTATTTCTTGAGCAAAGACCAAACTAGTTCTTTCCCTGTGAAGCTGGCAGTCAGTCCACATGTACTGAACAGAGTCTGCCTGCAGCTGAGACAATAGCAACTTATTCTGCCTGTCTGGTCGTACTCCTTACACATTTGGACATGGTTCACAGATGCATTATATGGAATGAATCTGGCCCAGAAACAGACTTGTGTTAGCATGTGGAGCATGAAAGAGGCCTCAGTTCCAGTCTTGCTTCTGCTTTCTCTGTGGGATCTTGAGCTTCTGTCTTCTCTCAGTGCATCAAAGGATGTGAACTCAAATGATTACCATTACTAGAATGGTAATTACTAGAACTACTAGATTCTCATGTGTACTAGAAGTCACTGACCAGGGTTTATATCCACTGGTTTCATCAGTCCAAATATTGTATCCTCAGTTCTTGACTTCATTATTCACCTTGTTTTATGTAAAAAAAAAGTAAGGTCAGTTTTTAATAACAACAGCTCGCAAGTATCTAGCACAAATTTGGTCCAGATATTATTTTTAGTATTTTATGAAAAAAGTGAAAGTAAAAGTCACTCAGTCGTGTCCAACTCTTTGGAACCCCATGGACTATACAGTCCATGGAATTCTCCAGGTCAACATACTGGAGTGGGTAGCTGTTCCCTTTTTCAGGGGATCTTCCCAACCCAGGGAAGATCAAACCCAGGTCTCCCGCATTGCAGGCAGACTCTTCACCAGCTGAGCTACATGTCGACTGACGTAATCCTCACAACAATCCAATGCGGTGAGCATTACTGCTCTCCCCACTTTATAGATTGGGAAATTAAAGCACAAAGAAGATAAGTTACTCACATAGGTTCACACAGCTTATAAGTGGTGGCATGGACATTCAAATTCAGGTGTTCATTTGACTCTACTATGCTGCATCTCAGCTGGAATCCGGGTGGTAACTGGGCCAGGGACTCAGGTATTTCCCTAGTAGGAAGGCTCCTCTGTGTCTCTTTTCAGGCTGAAATACCTGTTCTCTGTCATTTCACTGAGACTCATATTTTAAGCCCTGGCCCATGCACACTATACCTGAGAGACCAGGCCCAAAGTCTCAGCTCACTCACCTCGGTTGTGGAGATGACAGTAATGCCTCCTGTCTAGGCTTCTGGAGTTCAAGTGAGATCAAGTCTAGAAGAATGTGTTAAAAGAAGGAGAAGGCTGTTGGTCGTAATTTTAATAATTATTATTACCCGTGCTTGTATATTTTTGAAGAATTTGTGAAACGAGTTTCACTGTATTTTAAGGCTTGGATTCCTACAATAAAGGAAGGAACTTCCTAATTTAGATACCCAGTGCCAAGGAGGGGAGATTTTCAAATGAATTTATCAAAGCTTTCTTGTTTTAAAAGTTTAATTGAAGCAATTTTAATAGCTCCTCCAGAAAGAAAAACTCAAATAGACCTTCAGTTTTGATGACTTTTTCCCTTTCCTGAACATCACTACCGTTAGTAGTGGACACCCCAACTTTATAGACAAGAGCCATGGAGCATCAAGGCCCTGTTTTGAGAGTTAGTTTACTTGTCTCAAAAGAGGTCAAGTTTACTTTCAGTTCCATATGGGCCTATTTAACTTCATATTTTTACTGTTTTTTTAATTAATCCCCAAGCATGACCAAGAACTGTAGATGATAACTGTTGACTCTAAGGGGAATCAGGTTGAAGTCCACAAATATGCTTTCCAGAGGGTGAAGCAGTTTAAAATATCTTGCACATTGCCCTGTTAGTGGGTCACACCTACTGGCTGAATTTAGAAAGAAGAATGAATTTTATTTGTTTGTAAGGAATGCAAAAGTCATTAACTATAATTGAATTAAGGATATTAGTAAAGTGTCGCATTTGGCAGTTATTTTTTCCAATTGTTTGCTTTAAATGAAGTATTCAAAAATAGGAATATTTAGGGGAAAAACCCTATATACCTATAACATCCAGATTGAAAGAAAACGTCACTGATATATTAAGTCCTCTTTATACTTCTGATTATTTGCATAGTTAGAGGATACCCACCCTTTCTCCATAAAGGTAACTATGCTTCTAAAGTTGTCATATAGTTATTTACTTGATTGCTTTTTACATAGACAACATACAGGATTGTTTTGTTTTTTAATTCTAAATACAAACTGTAAGCTGACTTGTTTTTCACCAAACTTTGTGCTGATACAGTTATTTTCTCTGCTATATAGTGTTGCTATCTTATTTAAAATATAACCCAACTATCCATTCTCTGTCTTTTCCAAAATTTGATAAAATCTACCACTTTGTCTGTTCTTTACTTTGAATAATTTTGATGACTCAGTCTTCAAGTTCACTGATTCTTTCTGTCATTGCCATTTTGATGTTAAGCCCATCCACTGGGCTTTCTTTTTTGCTGAGATTTTCTACTTGTTCATTCATCGAAAACACATTTTCCTTGACATCCTAGTGCATGTTATGATATTTGCCTTAAAATCATTGCCAGTTAATTTCTACATCTCAGGATGGGCCTCCATTGATGTACTTTTCTCCTCAAAATAGATCACATTTTCCTATTTCTTCTTTGTCAAATAAGTTCAGATGATATTGTAATTGATTATATTATAGACTCTGGATTTAGTTATGCTCTTTGCAAAGAGTTTGTTTTCGGAGGCGGTTGACTGGGTTGGAGTCATGCTTCACACTCCGTATTTCCTGTGGTGAGGAGTAGCGGAAATCTCTGCTGACGTCATTGTGGTACTATCTGAGTTTTGGTGTGTACTCTTGCATACATGGTTCAAGGGTTGGCCTAAGCAGAACTGTGTGCTCCCAAGGAAATGGCAATCTACTCCAGTACTATTGCCTGGAAAATCCCATGGACAGAGGAACCTGGTAGGCTACAGTCCATGGGGTCGCAGAGTCGGACACGACTGAGCAACTTCACTCACTCACTCACTCCTTTCCACAGTTTCCCAGTTTACTTTTAAACTGTTGTAATTGCCATTAAAACTGTTTCCTGGTTCTTAGAGCCAGTACAATTATGGATTTTCTTTCTGAGCTTTAGTCATCCCACTTGGCATGAATTAGGTGTGTCCTTGGACAAAAATAGCGCCTTCAGTTTCTTCCCTATGTTGATCCCTTTCCAGTTTCTGCTTGCTTTCAGTTGTTTTTTAGTCACTTATGTTTTACGTTTTGTCCAGAATTTAGAGTCATCTTCTGTGGGATGGCTGACCTAATAGAGCTACACCTGTATTCCTAAAAGCTAGAAGTTGTGATCCTGAATAATTTTTATATGAAATGTCTTATTTTGTAGTCTCCACGGTTTCATGCGGTTCCTTTTCAGAACTGCTGGGTATGCTTCTTCTGGTCTCATTTAAACAGATTGTGCAGCTCTTTGAGGCGCTGCACTTTTGTAGGATTCTCACTTCTAGGTCCCTGCCTCCCATAGTCCTAGGATCATGTTTCCTTACAGTCACATGGGGACAGAAAAGGAATCTCAGACCCTTTATCTATGATCAAAACCCTTTGGGCCTCTTCAGCCTCAGTTCCAGTATACCCATCTGACTTTATTTCTTCACTGTTGGAAACTGGAAGCTTTTTCTCATTATTGTTTTTGGTGCTGCTGTCTCTGTTTTTATCCTTAACTAAGTATTTTTAAAAATTGATCTGCAATTTATTCAGCAGTTCCATGTTTGTAGTGGGAAATGGGCACCTGCATTAGCTTAATCCATTTTGTTTTCAGACAACTGTAGTATTTTCTTTGTTATTCTTAGTGGGAAACAAATAGACCATCCCCAAAATACAACTCTGGCTGCTAATTCCTTTACTAATGAGGGAACTGAGTTCTAGTATTGATATATGGAGTTTGGACAGAAGACTTGTAGCTCTTAGAATAGCTAAGGGCATAGAAGGAGCTAACATTGTTTCAGCATTTACTATGGCCTGAGCTCTGAGCTACTCACATCATTTAATTCTTGTAATTCCTTACTTTAGTAGTATTACCTCCACTTTACACTTTAAGCAATGGAAACTTCAAAGAGCCATGAATACCTTGTTTTTCAGCCTAAGGAGAATTAGAATTCAAGCTATTTGACTCAAAAGTCACATACTTTCCATGGTACTCTGCTGTCTCAACAAATTGTCTCAACAAATATTTTTGTATGTATATAGATGATTACAAAATTGAGATTTTGCTGTGTTTACCACTAGTCAAGACACAAGTTTGAGAGCTCATTAGCGCTGTAGAATGTCTAGAGGAGTTTACACATGTGTGTTCGCCAACTTCATTCTTTTCGTGGGTGAAATTCATGGGTTATCAGTGAAAATGCTTTCTGTGCTGACTCACACTAATGGAGGTTGTTTGCCAATTCTTTGGAGGGAAGTGAAGAAAAGGAATCGTAGAATTTTAGACAGCTGGCAGAATCTTAATGATCAAGCCTATATGTGAGAATATAGTTTCGTCAGTTAAACAGCACCGCCATCATAAGACGCACAGAACAGTTTTAAGAAAAAGAAGCAACAAAAATAGAATGAATGATTATATGAAAACTCTTGAGTTAATATCTATAGTTTTTTGGTCAACATGTATCATCAAAAACAACATCGTGCTCATTTAAAAAAAATGTTTACCTTTCTGAGCCAGTGAAAGAAATTTTTTCTTAAAGTAATTTTGAGATTAACTCTACCGTAGAAAAATGTTTATCTTATTTATCTGTTGCTCACCCACTGAATCATTGGTGTTCTTAGTCTCCCTTTGTAAGAAAAATGTTTATGTTAATATCATTTAACATAATTTATCAGCCAGAATGGAGTATGTTTCTATAAATTTATGTGCAGCTAGCTTCCTCTCCTGAAGACTCATCATAATGCATGCATATTCTATTCTTGACCATAAAAACTTAAGTGTTCATTTAACATTGAACGATATTATTTTTAGAATTCTGACCACAGTTTATAGCAATGTTAGTTACCTTTCTTTTTATAAAAAAGACTGTTTCCTTTGGGATCCTTACTGGATTTAAGTCAGTTTATTGGCTGTACCAAGTCTCTCACTCATCATATCTAATAAGCTTATTAACAAACTTTGAGTCAGGAGGACCCCTCTTATGTTTTCTCTTCAATACAAATGTTGATATGTGCATTGTGACTTATAGAGGCAGGAACAAATCTTATTTAGATATTGGCTCAGAATTATTACCTGAATACCCTTTGCATTTGGGCTAGGTTTTAATTTCCTGGTTGGGGTTCCTTAGAATGTGTTCTTTTCTCTGACATGTAGTGGTGCTGAAAGAGGAGTTTTCCTTATAATAATGTACTTGCTGTAAAGTCCTAAATACAGAGAGTTGCTTGTTAATTTCAGTTTTTACATGAGGAAACTGAGTACTAAAGTCCAGGTTAGTATGGCAAAGATAGAGCAAACCAGGCAGCTGACTCCCATCAGATTGCTGTGTGACCCTGAGCAAGTCACTTAAGCTGTCTGTGTCCTCAGTTTCCTTGTCTATATAAAAGGATGTTAGAATAGAACCATCTGCATGGGCTGTTGTGAGGGTAGATTGAATTAGTGCATGCAAAACGCCTGTATCACTGCCTGGCACATGGTAAGCACCATTTGAGCTTACTTTTATTATTACCTTTAACTTCAGCGTAAAAGGAATTTATGCAAGAGAGGAGATGGTTCAGTGGTTCACACTGGTTCTAACACTATCTGAACCCAAGTTTCCTGGATAATAGAACCCGAGAGCAGCAAGAGGGAGAGGGAAAGAGAAGAGAGGCAGCAAAGTGTCGAAGGTGGTACATTCCTTGGCTGGCCATAGCTGCACAAAAGTCAGCCAGTGGTTTGGTCGCATAGGAGAGTTTCCACATCGGCTGTTTGGTAACAGTGTGCTCGGCACAGTCAGGCGAGGAGAGGGGAGGGGAGTACATCTTCCATTCTCACAGATTCTGTGGCTTGGTCCCCCATCCCTGCTTTGCCCCCTCTCCCTGCCAGCCCCAGCACACATGCACAAATCCCGAGGAAGCCAGGTTCCAGCCCCTGGTACTGTAGCTCCTCAGAAGCCTCAGAATGAAGCAGGCCTTCTGTCAGGCTAGCCAGGGGTGGGTGGAGCCAGAATGCTGGAGCTATGATAACTCCGCTGGGTTGCACGGTTGAGGCTGCATGGAAGCCCTGCCCTTAGCCAGGAGGAAGTCAAGATGACTGGTGGCATTAGGAGAAGGGGTAAGAGTGGTGGTGATGGGCGTCTCTAGTGAGCTAGTGGCAGAGGCCAGGGGGCCACCCCCACCATTCACATCTGTGCACCCTCAGTACGCTGCTGGGGCTCCATGTCTTTGATTCTAAGTTAAAATTTTTTTGAGGATAAGTGATTCATGTAACGTGCCTTTAGTGCGTGGCTTAGAGTTGTTATTTAGACATTAAGTCGTATCCCACTCTTTTGTGACCCCATGGACTGTAGCCCACCAGACACTCCTGTCATGGGATTTCCCAGGCAAGAATACTAGTGTGGGTTGTCTTTTCCTTCCCCACGGGCTCTTCCCAACCCAGGGATGAAACCTGTGTCTTTGGCATTCACAGATGTGTTCTTTACCACTGAGCCACCAGGGAAGCCCTTGGCTCAGAATAGGTGCTCAATATATGACAGATAATATTTTCTTATCCACTCATACTTGAAATAGACCTTGGTTTCTCTTAACACTTGTATTTGCCTCTAGAAATGAAATATCTATTTGAACTCAAAGATATGACAGAGATGAACTAGGAAAAGCTGATATCACTGCAAAGAGGGTAATATTTAATCCTAGAACGTGTCAAAAGGAACGACTGAGAAAGCCTGAGGCAGAGAACAGAGGCCATCAAAGAGGTCAAAGAATTTAGGGGAAAATCATGGGAACTGAGAAATTATTTTCCTGCCAAAACTTACTTTTGTAATTGTAGATTCATTTTTGTTTTTAGCTAGGGAAAAAGAAAAGAGAACATGGTTTCCAATTCCTGTTCTGTGGACAAAGGGAGTGAGATGTTTTGGCACCGTCGTCTCCAATCTTGATACCTCAAGGGAGAAAAGCAGTCAGTGTTAGGCCAGATATTTATCCAAGGCTTACTATGGTGTCACTGGAATTTGAGTTTAGTACTTGAAAACACATTTATGATTTTTGCATTTCAGGGAGCATCAAATAATTTTGTACAAATCCTTGCTGTGTAAAATGTTTGGGGGGGATTATGTAGTATGGATCTGCCATTTAATTTCATCAAAATGAAAACTTTTGGTATAAAACCAAGAAAGAAAGATAAGTAAGTGAGAGATTTCTGGGCTCTGGAGGCTTCAAGACCGGATTAGATATGAAGCTCAAAAGGAGGATAGTGTTTGGGAAATAAACTTCCCTCTCTGGGAACCATGTAAGTAATAGCAAGTCTGTCCTGTTTGCATTTTACAGAGGAGAACCCATGGAGGCTGTTAGTTGCCCAGATTACACTGATAATAAGGGAAGAATGAACTTAGGTCATCTGACCTATTCCCTACACGACCGACATTTAATTATCTGTTCAAGGTTCAAAAAACCCTCCAGTGATATTTGTGTAACCGATGTTCTCAAAAAAATTCAAAGATCTAAGTAAACATTGAGTTGGGGTTTTTTTCTGTTATTTTCTCAAAATATATAAATTGGAATGTAAAATACGATAATACCATTTACTTTATTCAAAGTCAGCTAAACTCAAAAAATTTTTATCCAAGGCTTACTGTGTCGCCAGAGATTGAGTTTAGTACTTGAAAACACATTTATGATTTTTGCATTTCAGTTCAGTCAGTTCAGTCTCTCAGTTGTGTCCAACTCTTTGCGACTCCATGAATCGCAGCATGCCAGGCCTCCCTGTCCATCACCAACTCCCGGAATTCACTCAGACTCACGTCCATCGAGTCAGTGAAGCCATCCAGCCATCTCATCCTCTGTCGTCCCCTTCTCCTCCTGCCCCCAATCCCTCCCAGCATCAGAGTCTTTTCCAATGCGTCAACTCTTCGCATGAGGTGGCCAAAGTACTGGAGTTTCAGCTTTAGCATCATTTCTTCCAAAGAGGAGCATCAAATCATTTTGTATGAATCTTTGCTGTATAATATGTTTGGGGAGGTTATGCTGCTGCTAAGTCATGTCAGTCGTGCCCGACTCTGTGTGACCCCATAGACGGCAGCCCAGCAGGCTCCCCTGTCCCTGGGATTCTCCAGGCAAGAACACTGGAGTGGGTTGCCATTTCCTTCTCCAGGTTATAGACCTCCCCAATTAATGGGGACCTACCAATTAATTTCATCAAAATGAAAAATGGGAAGACAAGAAATTCCCATGACTCCATTTGGTTTTAAATGATCTAATTATAATTCACTTCATAGTCATCTGTTGTGATTTTTTATTTAGAAATCCATTGCATTTATTTCCCTTGGTAAGCAAACATCACATATTGAAAAAAAAAAATGGGGACAACTTTCTAAATTAGAAAGAGAAGTAGGAAGTAAATCACCATCATCTTCACGAAACAGAAGTTGTCTTTTTTTTATTATTATTACTATACCTTTTTTCATTGTTTTATTCTAAGAGTGTGAAAAGTAAGGAGTACAAGTGTCCATCCATCCTGCCATTCCCCAGTTCCACTTCTGGCTGCTTAAGGAGCTGGACTTTGGAGTCCGACCAAGCAAGTTCAAGTCCACCTCTATCACTTCTAGCCAGGTGCCCCTGGACAAGCTGCCCACCTCTCATCTTAAAAGTGGGAGTGACAATGGGACTTGCTTCCTAAGGTTGTTGTGAGGAGTCACTGAGGGCATACAATTAATCTTTTTGTATAGTGCCTGGCATATCATACATATTCAGCCAATATTAGCTAATGTTAATATTTATTTTAATATTAATAGGTGAGTTAATATTATTATTCTTGTAGTTTAGCTAAGGCAATATTTATGCACGAATCTGGTAAGGAAAATATCTATTCTCTTTGATGTTCTGCTTCCCGATCATGTTGAAAATTAAAGATCAGAAAACTCTAAATTCCTCTGATTTCACTGTTAGATAAGTGTAGGTAATTATAATTAAATGTTCCCTGAAAAGATGTTTAATTCTAGTATTTAAAACCAGAAAGAAAAAAAAAGCAAAACCATTTACTTCCCAGATACAGACGCAAATAGCAATAAAACACAGCTGCTGTTATCATTCTATGGGCTCCATCTCTACTTGGTACCAAAAGAGATAATGATCTTGCAGTATATTTATAAGGAGGTAACAAAATAAATTACATTATCTCAAGTGTACACACTGAAGGCTTTATCCTGTTGCTGGTTAAAATAGGCTATAACTGTGACAACTGCTCACCCACCATTGTAGATTATTTCAGATGAAAGAAAATACGGGACAATAAATTATGATTTGACAACATAGGAGTGTCAGTGGCCTTGCAGTTTGATATTCAAGAATAAAACCAGCAGTACAATTGTTGGACAAAAACTCAACACAAAGCAACCATGCATTCAAGTGAAGGCAGTGATGGACAAGTAATTTGGTTCTTTTTCCATTATTAAATGGTAAGATCTTCAAAAAAGCCTGAACAAACCTACAAAGCCTTTGGGTCAGCTGAATTTCCGTGGAACCTTGTGAAATATTATGAACCATAAAAAATAAAGGCCAAGACGAAGTTGAGAAGAGTGTCAGGTTATGTTTTTTCCCAAATTGTAAGGACAGTGGAGCCAATGGGATCACTTAGAGGGGTGGTGATTAAAGCAGAAAGTATCTATTGTTACAGAAGTTCAGCTTATATAAATGACTAATTTATAGACATTCAAGCCCATAAAATAAAATTAATAATTATAAACTTCTATAACTAAGTCCATGAGATTTCAGAGCCAGACAAATCTGTTTTATAAATTAAACACTGACATGACTGAAATAAGCTTAGATAGATTATTTAACTAAATAATCAAGGTTTTGAATGCAAATTATTCAGATTAATCATAAGTACCAGGTAGGATCTTTGTGGGTACTAAATAACATAACTGCTAAAATGGTGCTGCTTGCATAGTAAATACTTGAGGATAAATGATAAGAGGATTCCTTTCTGTTTCTTTTCTCACTCTTAAGCTTTTCACAGATTTATATCCATTTATCTTCCTTACCTGAAACATGATATCTTTTGTTAGATTGATCCAGTAACTCTGTACTATTTATTCCAATTAGCTTGCAATGTGTAAATTATTCTCTGTGTATCTTAAATTCAATGTGCATGTTTAGCAACATTAACACATTAACATTTTAACATTAACATTTATTCTTTTAACATTAACACTGTCCGAAAGGAAAGTTATTTGAAGCAACCCTTATTTTCCTTTGCTGTGCTGAGAAAGTTAACTAAGTTACTCATTAGACTGTTTAATCAATGGAAAATACCTAAAGTCTTGACAGATTCACAAGTAGCAATGATATGATGTAATTTCTTACTCGTTTTTCCTTGTTTCATTTCCTCTTAAGGTTTTCATTACCTTGTATTTTAAATAAAGCAAACCCTGGCTCATTGTTGGCATTTAATAAGTGTCTGTTGGATTGAGAGGGAAGGAATTAAATGTTTTAATTATGGCCAGAGGCACTGACTTCTCATATTCATATGAAAAACTACTTCAGTTAATTTCTTGGGATGGGAGAAGGGTTAAATGGATTACATTATAAGGGAGACTGAACAATTTATAGCATCTTTTATTTATACTTAAGGTTTTATTGTTAAAGGAATCCTGGAGATGAAATGGCTCAACTTCTTTAATTTATAGAGAAGGAAACCAAGGTCCTGAATTTAAATGGCTGAAGGATGCAAGAGGAATTCACTTATTTTTCTTTACATTTGAGTCAGCTTCTAAAGGGACTTGCTCAAGGGCACTGATTTTACTAATACTTCCATCTATTTTAGGGGCACTTACGTATCTACAAAAAATATACAGAACATAAAGACTATGGTTAAAAACATCAGCTTTTGGGTCAGAGAGACCTGGTTTCAAATTCCTTCTCCATCTCTTACTGGTTAGAAGATAAACACTATGGTTAAAAACATCAGCTTTTGGGTCAGAGAGACCTGGTTTCAAATTCCTTCTCCATCTCTTACTGGTTATATGACCTTGGACGGATTGTCCAAAGTAATCATCAAATTATATAATCTCTCCATGAAGTGAAGTGAAGTGAAGTCGCTCAGTCGTGTCCGACTCTTTGCGACCCCATGGACTGTAGCCTACCAGGCTTCTCCATCCATGGGATTTTCCAGGCAAGAATACTGGAGTGGGTTGCTATTTCCTTCTCCAGGGGATCTTCCTGACCCAGGGATCGAACCCAGGTCTCCCGCATTGGAGGCAGACGCTTTAATCTCTGAGCCACCAGCTTCTCCATTTTTCCTTATCAATAAAGAAAGAATGACAAACCCTTGTCCTCTTCAAGGTGGAAATAACAAACCTTCATAGATTTATTATTGATGATAAATATGATAAGGTATATAAAAGATTATCACCAAGCCAGGTGATGGTAAGTAATCAGTATACATCAACTATTATTATAACATGAATTAGAAGTGGGAAAGTTGAAGGGAAGTGATAGAGGCAAAGATAGTCCTGTATTTTGCTAGTAGTGGGCCACTAGTTGGCTCCAGGCTTCTTACAGCCAACATGGAGGAGCAAACTTAGACATATTGAGTCTATTTATCTGGCCAAATCAGAACCTCCCTCCTCTACTCCTTTCTTTGTATTTTTAAACAATTTCTCTTTCTACCAAACATATCAGTATAGGCTTTAGAGACTTGCTGAGTAACAATAAGGGCTCCCTTAGTCTGCCCAAGACTCTCTCTTAACATTTCTCACAAAGCCTTCCTCTGCTCCCTACCCCACAGTTCTTGATAGCTCCTGAAGGAGAGAATCCACCTAAGTGTCTTCCACTTAGCACATGCCATTCTCAGCAAGGCCAAGACTGTGTGGGAGGCCAGGGATGGATTTGAGGCCATGTAAATGGCAACCCACTCCAGTGTTCTTGCCTAGAGAATCCCAGGGACGGGGGAACCTGGTGGGCTGCTGTCTATGGGGTCGCATAGAGTCGGACACGGCTGAAGCAACTTAGCAGCAGTAGCAGCAGCAATTTATTTCTCTCATCTGCATTAGAAACTCCTTCCCCAGGAACCAGCCTTGTTCATCTTCACGTATTCACTCACTCCATCTCACAGTGAGTAGGTGGTGACCAGTCTTGTTCATCTTTACATATTCACTCCATGTCACAATGAGTAAGTGGTGGATACTCAGTAAATGTTTGTGATTTGCAGTAATAAATGCACATATGTGGAGGAGTTACTGGTATGGAAGCCCTCCTATTTTTGAGTCTGGTCTGGAGAGATTATTACAACCAATATGGATTTTTCACCCAACTCCAATGACAGCACTCACGGCTGAAATCTCAGTATTTTAAATGAAAAATAAAATCTCTGTGAACTCTTCTTCCCTAGGTACTGATGTGCAACGACCTGTGTTATTAAATGTCAGAATGAAATAGAACCAGTTTTCTTAAAAAGAGAGAAGTGTAATTCTTGCATTTCTGGTATCTTTCAGAAAAGGTACACTAATCGGTTACCTTCCAGGACACGTATATCACTGTAACTCACATAAAGTCAGGGCCAAACCTCATATCTCAAAAAAATAGAATACACTCTGCTTGGGATGACTCTTTGTGACCCCATGGACTGTAGACCTCGAGGCTCCTCTGTTCATGAAATTCTCCAGGCAAGAATAGTGGAGTGGATTGCCATTCTTTTCTCTTAGGGGATCTTCCTGACCCAGGGAGCAACCCTGAGTCTCCTGCATTGCAGGCAAATTCTTTACTGTCTGAGCCACCCTAGAAGCCCTCTATCACCTATAGGGGAAATGTATTGATAGAAAGGTTATACTACATAAAAATACTTTTAAAATCTGTATATTGAAATTATTGTAAAATACCCTAAATTTTCTGTAGAAAATATTTAAAGTTAGTTATTTTGATGATATTCTTTCTTTTCATGTTTTTGTTAGAGTGAAGAATCAATTCCTTTTCACTGAAAAAACGATTTCCAAATCCATCTATCTTGAGTCTCTCCTTACTTAACCACATTTAATAAAATTGGATGAAAGATAATACTGGCACTTATTCAATGTGGTGTTTCTTTTTCTTGCTTGTTTACTTACTTGGTATACAATTAAGTATATCATTCCAATTTAAATTACAAGCTAGGAATACTTTAAATGTTAAACTGGAAAATAAATTTAAAGGTTGTTTGAGGTAATTGGGGCTTACTTAGAGCTACTGGACTTGTTTCCATATGCTATATGTAAGCCTGGATTCAAATAATAGAATAGGGCTTAGGGTTTTTTGTTTGTTTGTTTTAAATAAATTTCTATTGGAGTATAGTTGATTTACAATGATGTGTTAGTTTTTGCTGTATAGCAAAGTGAATCAGTTATACATATACATATATCCACTGTTATTTTCAGATTCAGTCCCCATATAGGTCATTACAGAGTATTCAGCAGAGTTCCCTGTGCTATACAGTAGGTTGTTATTAATCTATTTTATGTATCGTAGTGTGTATATGCGGAGAAGGCAATGGCACCCCACTCCAGTACTCTTGCCTGGAAAATCCCATGGATGGAGGAGCCTGGTAGGCTGCAGTCCATGGGGTCGCTAAGAGTTGGACACGACTGAGCGACTTCACTTTGACTTTTCACTTTCATGCATTGGAGGAGGAAATGGCAGCCCACTCCAGTATTCTTGCCTGGAGAATCCCAGGGATGGGGGGGCCCGGTGGGCTGCCGTCTATGGGGTCACACAGAGTCGAACACAACTGAAGTGACTTAGCAGCAGCAGCAGCAGTGTGTATATGTCAATCCCAGTCTCCCAATTTATCCCTCCCTGTCCCCTTGCTCCCTTGGAGGCAGTACGTTTTTCTGTATCTGCAGCTATATTTCTGTTTTGTAAATAAGTTCATTTGTGCCATTTTTTTTAGATTCCACATATAAGGAATCTCATATGATATCTGCCTTTTTCTGTCTGACTTACTTCACTCAGTATGACAATCTCTAGGTCCATCCATGTCGCTGCAAACAGCATTATTTCATTCTCTTTTAAAATTTGACCAAAATAGTAAGCCTGGTAACTCTTTTCTTCTTTCCCAGCCCCTTTGCTTTTACCCTGTCTCAAGCCAACATGTCACTGAAAAATGAGCCAAGAGTAAATACCTCTGCACTGCAGAAAATCGCTGCTGACATGAGTAATTTGATAGAAAATCTGGATACGCGAGAGCTCCACTTTGAGGGAGAGGAGGTGGACTACGATGTGTCTCCCAGCGATCCCAGGATACAGGAAAGTAAGGAGTGATGATCTGAGTGAGGAGTAGAAAGTTTATCATGGTTGCTTGGCAGAACATAGATTTGAAATAACCAGCAAGTGATTGATCATGCTTGCTGATGTCACAACAGTGGGCTGAGTTTCACTAGCTGTTTTCTTGTTGTAGCACATTATGACTCTTAAAAAAGATGTCTGTAACAGGCAAGTAATGCTAGTATCGTTGTATTCTTATGACAATTTTATTTACTTTTTTATTTTTTAGTGTATATCCCTTTCTCTGCTGTTTATAAGACTCAAGGATTTAAGGAGCCTAATATACAGACGTATCTCTCCGGCTGCCCAATAAAAGTTCAAGTTCTGGAAGTGGAGCGCTTTACATCTACAAAAAGGGTCAGAGCGTATATGGACTCAACTTGTATTTGTCAATATTTATGACTTAGCACATGGACTTTCATTTTCCTTCCTCCTGGCTATGACTATGTCTTTAACTTTCGGTTTGTGTTTATGTTTATTTTTATCACTTCTGAGTCCTCTTCACTTCAGATTTTTGCATCCTTCTCATTTAGCCTTTATTCTTATATGCCTCTTCCCCCATTCTGGAAAAAAAAAATTTTTTTTTTAAGGTAATTAAGACAGTTTACAAGTATGACACATTGCAAAGTGCCTCTCCTACTCTTCCTCTCTCCCCAATTTTCTGTTCAGTGTAGACTCGGGGGGCATTGCTATTCCACCTAGAATGCCAGTTATAAACCAAGGAAAAGTTTAGCTTTCTTAATACTTGTTCGGTAAGAAAATAATAATGCCACCTGACTCTCTAAAGGAAAACATCTGGGAGGCTGCACGGTCAGTGCCTTTGCCTGGAAGTGCTGCTGAGAGATTTCTCTGCATGTTCTCTGCCACTCTGGCTGGTTCCTTACACCACCCCTTAAGCTTCATATGCTTTCTCTTTAAGCTCTGGAAAGGCACTGGGAGTAGGATGTTTTCAACAAGGAAACCTGAACCTGTTGAAGAGGACTGGACTCGGAGACGCTGTTAGGGTAGTTGTGTTTGCTGTATTCCTGACTGGGTTGCACACTTGTTAGGTCTGAGCGTAGAGAACGTTGCTGCAGGCTGGTGGCCTTTGTCCCTTCCAGTTAAGCTCTGACTGGCAGAATAAGGCTGTCGTTGCCTTCTGCCCCTGGGGAAGTGGGGAGTAACCTTTCTGCCTGGGGCAGACTCTGGAGGGCAGCCCGTGCTGCCTGCATTTTGGTGGTTTTGCCTGTTGCTCTGACCTGAGCTTTTCCTGGTAGCTCAGACGGTAAAGAGTCTCCTTGCAATGTGGGAGACCCAGGTTCAAGCCCTGGGTCGGGAAGATCCTCTGGAGAAGGAAATGGCAACCTACTCCAGTATTCTTGCCTGGACAATCCCATGGATGGAAGCACCTGCCAGGCAACAGTCCATGGGGTCACAAAGAGTCAGACACAGCTGAGTGACTTCACTTTCACTTTCTGTCCTGACCTACCTGTGTGTATCCTAACCTCTAGTTTACAGCTACCTCCGTGTCCAGCTTTCCTTCAGCGTCTTCCTATGAGTTGGGTCCTTATCTCCGATACACCACTGAAAACAACCTACCAAGAAATGTCTCTAAGATGATTTGCCTTATTTCACCTACCAGCATTTAGATTGAGAGGTGATAACATGTGGAGGTTAAATGCACAGATTACAGAGCCAAACCATGTGGTTTAATTCCTGTCTTTGTATTGTGATCCCCAGCCAGTTACTTAACATCTCAGTGTTTGAGTTTCCTCATCTGAATAATGGGTATAATAGTACATATCTTATAGGTTTGTTATGAGGATTTAATAATAATAATAATAAATGGTATTGTATAATATGGAGTTCCCTGGTGACTCAGATGGTAAAGAATCAGCCTGCAATGCAGGAGACTTGTGTTCAATCCCTGGGTTGGGAGGATCCCTTGGAGAAGGGAATGGCTATTTAGTAATAATAATAATACATGGTATTATATAATACCAGAATATAATATGTTGTATTATACAAGTATACACTATATAATACTGTGTATTATTATTACTACGTATCTCCTAACATTATTCATGAAGATAAATATTCAAGCCACCACACCAGGACTTCTCTTTAGTCATACTTTTCTGTTAGTAAAATAAGTTTAGTTCTATTCTTTTTTTATATATATTAAAATTTTTATTTTAGATCCTAATTTCTAAAGTATAGTTGATTTCCAATGAATATGCAGAATTGACTTCCTTTGGGATTAACTCGTTCGATCTCCTTGAAGTCCAAGAGACTCTCAAGAGTTAATTGATTTCACATTTTGTTTTAAATCTTAGTCTGTGTAGGAAAAGCTAAGGATCCTCCTTGTCCTACTTAGTGTTTAGTTTACTAGGAAATATGAACTGACTCCATGTAGTTTGAATGTCATTCAGGTAAATAAAAATAACACCTTTCTATGACTGAATCTGTTCTGTGTGCCAGCTCATGGTAGGCGCTTCTCTGTTTACTCTCATGACAGCCCCCTAAGGACAGATGCTACTACCCACCCTCCCCAGCAGGAGGTCTCCTACGTGTCCCTCCTCTTCCTCCTCCCTCCCTTTGCTCTGCCTCTCAAGACTCCCTTGCCCTTGTCCTCTAGCTCCAGCCATGGAGAGCCCAGACCTGGTTCACCCTGGGCTGGATGCATCCCTTGACCAAGGCACCCCACACACACACACACCCAAGGTAGCCTCTTTATGTGGCCCTCTCCTTCCTGCTCCAGCACCTGGTCCTACCCTTTGTCCCTTGAGAATGAGGTGTGCCTTCCTGAGTCCCAGGTTACTGTCCTTGTGATTTCCTTCCTCTTATCAGCCTTCATGGGCAGTCCCTTTATTACAACTTCTCACACTATTCCAATTCCAAAACGTTCCGATAATTCTGCTGAGATATTATCTGACCGAAGTGATGCTTGGTTAAAGCTTCATAGCCAGTGGGGTGCACCAGGCAATTTCAGACCTTTAGATGCTTCAAAAGGGATGGGACAGGCTATTGCCATTGCCCCACACTGTCTTAGAATTGCTAAGAACTGTCCAAAATTCCTGGTTTATGTGTGAGGGATAGAACTTGACATTTGTAATGTTTTTAAGTATTCAGTTTTGTTAGATTGGGAAATATAATCCTAGAATATGTGGTGGCTTGCATAAATTGTATAGTTGTTCTCATTTATTTGACTTGTCTTAAATTGAGCATCTTTCACTCAAATGCAGAGTTTCTGGTCACTCTGAGTTCTCCTGCATCCTTCTTTGTGAAACACGATGCAGCGTGATGCCTGTAATGTTGGTCAAGGTGAAAGGCAGCATATAATATTAGACCCCAGAACTGGGTCCTTTTGACTTCTGGCTATAGTCATTGTCATGGATCCCAACTGGAGGCAGAGCAGGAAATAGATTTGAGTGTTTGCCAATGATGTGTTTGGATTCCAGACCTAAGAGCCCAATTTACATTGATTCTGGGCTCATTTTTTTTAAATTATTTTTTGGCCACAGAGTAGGGCAGTGGGATCTTAGTTCCCTAGCCAGGAATCAAATTTGCTCCCCATGCATTCGAAGCACAGAGTCTTAACTACTGGACCACCAGGGAAGTCCCCTCAGGCTCATTTTTTATACTACAGTTATATAGAGTGGTCATGCTTTAGAATTTTGCAGAATATACCAAACATCGGTGATGAATGGCACCAGGCCTGATCACCCATAAGGTTACTGATACCAAAGCCTGGATAAACTAGCAAAGGAGGAGACATTTACTGTTGCTTGTCCCAACACCTGTCAACACATATGGGTCCTGGATCTCCCAGTAGGGGCCAGTGTCCTCTAGGTGGTCCAGTATCCATTACCCTCCCCTACTCCCCACACACCATGGGAACTTTCAAGATCTCCTGTGCTTTATAAATCTCTCTCCATCTGCTGACACTTTTTGCTTTATCAAAACTTTTGTCCTTCAGGTCTGTTAGTGCTTTTGATTAAATCACTAGTCACCAAGATATATTTGCACTTTAAGAAGAAATATTTTAAAAATGTTAAGTAGAAATTCATCCTAGTTAAGTAGTTGGGAAAATATTTTGCGTGTAGGAAGATCATCTGTCCTTTTCCTTCTAATCATCCTGTATCTTCCTAGTCACTGGTGTAGCTAAAGGACAGAGAGCTATTGTAGACCAGGATGGACCTCTCAAGGCATTTCAGAAGGAGAGGGCATTACTGTCATTTGTGAAGAGCAAAACTGAACTAAGATTGTGCTCCACAATAGAACTCATTTCGTTCAGCTTCCCTCTCACCCCTTGCATTGTCTGTTCACTGCTTGGACAATCTTGTGATGGCTAATTAGGGCTTTCACTCATTGTCTCTTTTACCTGGCTTCTTGTTTCAGAGGTATGTCTGTGTGTCTTTGTATTTAGAACAATAAGATTTGTGGAGGTTTGCCTTTGATATAAGTCAGAGTTTGTCTTGCATATATCATAAGATGAATATTTAAGAGAATATTACTTCTGTAATCAGTCATTTTTAAAAAACATTTTGCTTCCTTACTTACACGAAATAAGTAAGCTGGATTTAAAGATACTTCCGCGTTACTTTTTAATTAGCTATTGTACACAGAGAGATGTTGTTATCTAAAATATCAACCATTTTTATTTACCACTATAGGTACCAAGTGTCAATCTTTACACTATTGAGTTAACACATGGGGAATTTAAATGGCAAGTGAAGAGGAAGTTCAAGCACTTTCAAGAATTTCACAGAGAACTACTCAAGTACAAAGCCTTTATCCGAATCCCCATTCCCACCAGAAGGTAACCCAGAATCGATCATAAAATTATCCCAGTATATGGGTTGGATAGAAAGAATATTTTGGTTCATATTATTGGTTAACTAGTCCATTGTTGCTAGATATTTCTTTTTATTAAATAGACTCTTCTAAAAATAAACCATCTCATGAAAAACACTATGAGAGTCATGGTTCAAATAATGAATATTTACATTGTGTGTGTATGTGTGTGTGTGTGTGTGTGCATTTTAGACACACGTTTAGAAGACAGAATGTGAAAGAAGAGCCTCGAGAGATGCCAGCTTTGCCCCGCACATCTGAAAACATGATCCAACAAGAAGAACAGTTCTTTAGTAGAAGGGTAAGTCCTTTCACTCTTTTGTCATTCTGAACAAACTTCTGGCGCACTGTAGAAAGATGGCATTGACTGAAGGTTGAGGTGGGCCTCGATGCAATTTCTCTTACCCACTGATCCGTCACCTAGGCTGGTTTCCCTCTCGGGAACTAACTGGGGAAGGCTTCTTCCCCAGGCCACTCTGGCCCTGGGCAGGTTGCCTTTCCCCAAGAAGGAAGAGGGTTCTCCATCAGGAGTGATTTTATGAGGAAGCTGCACTCCCTGCAGGAAACTTTTGGGGTTCATTGTGAGTCAAGAATGAGCTCATAGTTGGGGGCTTTGAGACCTACTCTTTTAAAATCATCTATTTCCATATATTTGCTTCAGAATCTATAGTGGCTTATCCTAAATATATGTAAAGTCTCATTCCCAGACCATAGGTGGAGCAGAGAGGGTCTGAGAAGAGTAGGACAGCGTACAGACACATCCAGCAGGACAGACACCTCAGGACAGGGGACACTTCTGCCCACTCGGCTTCAGTGATATGGTGCTGCCTAGGGCAGAAGATTAATTCGTTTTTAAATTTAATTAACAATTAAATGTCAGTGTTGGGGGCTTCCCTGGTGGCTCAGTCATAAAGAATATTCCTGCTAATGCAGGAAACATGGGTTCAATCCCTGATCTGGGAAGATCTCACATGCCTCAAGCAGCTCAGCCCAGGTGCCACAACTACTGAGCCTGTGCTCTGGAGCTTGGGGGCCACTGCTGAAGCCCATGTGCCCTAGAGTCTGTGCTCTGCAACAAGAGAAGCCACTGTGATGCGAAGCCTGTGCACCGAACTAGAAAACAGCCCCCGCTTGCCACAGCTAGAGAAAACCCCAGGCAGCAACAAAGACCCAGCACAGCCAAAAATAAAATAAATAAAAATTATTTTTTTAAATGTCAGTTTTTAGTTGTAATCTGGAACTTTTATGTTTTGAAAGAGACGTGTTCAATGTTCCTTGTCCAGTGATAACATTAATGAATAATTGAATTAATGAATAATTGAATAATTGAACGACTTACTGAAGATGGAGGGATCGTGCCATTGTCATTAACTGCTTACATTTTCCTTTCAGTATGATGGTATCTTTAATCTGAAATATATGTATTACAGAAACAGCTGGAAGATTACTTGACAAAGTTACTAAAAATGCCCATGTATAGAAACTATCATGCAACAGTAAGTACTTTTCAGTGATTTAAATTCTGAAGTAATTTTATAAAATTGTAAAGTGTCGGCTACATTTTAGATCATTTTATTAACATAAGTGCTTGTATCCACTTCTGCATTATTCTTTGAGTTAAACTAAACTAAATAAAATGAATACAAAATTGATTTTATTGTATAGCACAGGGACCTATAGTCAGTCTCCTATGATAAACCATAATGGAAAAGAATATTTTAAAAAAGAATGTCTATATGTGTACCACTGAATCACTTTGCTGTACAGCAGAGATTGGCATGACATTGTAAATCAACTATCCTTCAATAAAAACGTAAAATTAAAAAATAGGAAAACAAAATTGATTTGACAGCGAGGATCCAGTTTAGGGTGATGCTATTTTTAAAATATCAACTATGATAATTAATATAACAATACATTTAAATGAACTTGAAATACTACTAAAGATTATCTAGAAATGCTACTAGATTATCTAGAAATCAACCTCCTTCACTCCTCAGGCTTTCAGAGGAGAAAATGCCAAAATGCATTCTAACACTGAAGAAAAAAAAACATTGAGTAGTAAGTGATGAAGACAGCTGAAGAGAGTTGAATACCCAAAGACTGTACTGTAATTACCATCTGACTGGCCTGTGATGCCTATAGCAGGCCTGTCTTTTCATGTGAAAGTGAGACGTGTGGGAAACGCTAAGGAGAGGGAAAACTTGAGGATTCTGAGAAAAGAGAGCAGAGGTGGTGCGGCTTAGAAACAACTGCAGAGGTTACACTTGGGAGGCACTTAACTGGCAAGCAGGGCTGAAGTTGGCTTTACAGAAGGTATCGGAAAACAACGAGCTCTGCCTTCAGAGGCCCTTGAAGGTGGGGTTAGATATTTAAAGGGTTAGCTTCAGTTATCCAAAGGTTCAGATCATTGAGAGGGCACCAGATTGTTAGAGCTGGCACCTGTGTATGTATAAACGGTACTGCTGTGGAGCGTGACCATGCGTATATGGTGTATATGCAGAATTTCAGAGTAGGTACGGTTATGATCTGGCCTCTGGTTTAGAGAATAGCATGAACAGGTGAACAGAAAGAGTGAAGCCCTCTGTATTTAGGAAAGGAAGCAAGAGTGCCTTGACTCTCTGGAGTTTTCTTGCTGCCCTATAGATGCCTGCCTCTGTTATTTGGAGACGGGCAGGGCATGCACCCAGCTGGTCCCCTTTACACACAAATGACCCGGGACTGGAAAACCTTCTGCAGCAGCTTGCACTGTGACATTTGATGGTCTTAAAGGAGCTTCTATGGTTTCAGAATCCTGAAGAAGAGTTTTCCCAGGGAAGCCAGCAATTTGGGTTCAACCAGAGACTCTCAAGAGAAGGCTAATGGGAAATATTTCTTCCCTTCTAGAACTCAGGAATGTGCTTCTTTGAAAGAACATAATGAATAAGGATGTTACTTCTATTATTACTAAAAATGGGAGTCTAATGTTGATTTTAAAATGTTTACTTTTATTCAAACATTCATATTAACTTCCTTTCCAATCATAAAAATCTTTTAAAAGCTGAGCCATGTTGTATTTAGATACTCCAGTGTCTTCTAAACATTTCCTTTGGAAAGGGAAACCTAGTTACAACTGATTTAAAAAAATGAGAAGTCATATTTATTTAATTTTGTTTTTTGGCCATGCCTCATGGCTTGCAGAACCTTAGTTCCCCTAGAATTCCCCCTGGAACTGAATCCAGGGCCCCAACAGTGAAAGCACCAAGTCCTAAACACTGGACTGCCAGGGAACTCCCTCATTTTTAATGGCTACTTAGATTATTCTCCCCAGTAGAGGTATTCTCCAAAAGGCTTCAAGCGTAGGATACAATTTTATCTGTCTGAACATTATTTTCCTCTCACACTAATGATAATTTGACTTGGAGACTAGCTTGTAGGGCTCTGCCTGATACTTGTGAAAATAAATTGGCATCCGTGTGTCTCTTTCGATAATTGTGAGACATATTCAAATTTCTGTCTGCAAAAAGCAGATAGAAATATTAAAATCATTTTAATATAATCATATATAATTAATTTATATTTTTACAAGCATAAGACAAGCCCCAGAAATTTTGAGATATTATTATCTCCTGGGTTTGTTGTTTGTCCTTTGGCATGGGAACCCTTTGGTCCCCTATTTTCCTAGCATTTAAATTTAACAAGTTCTTTTGGAAAGACAAAGGATATTGATTAGTACATTATTTAGAGATCAATAGCCCAATGGAATATTGTCAGACTAAATTAATCATTAAATTCTTATTAGTGAGATTTGCCTACTCAAGTCGAGAATAGGATTTTTATCGTTGAAGATGCATTGAGGTATTTGGGCAATACGATGTTTGTTAAATATCAAATTGTATTATTTAGGTTTGTTTCTAAATTGACTTGGTCACATTTGTTTTAAATCTATATTAGAATATTTATTGCCAAGGATTTTTTTTTTTCTATAATAGTGCTAGTTCTTTATTCAAATTTCTCTTTAGTAAAACATTAGGATAAATTTGAATTTTTTCCTAATACACAGCTTTAAATTTTCCACATTGCTAATGTATGTTTTTTTTTTTTTTCTGACTTATTTCATTTATTTATTTATTTATCCAAAAGTCCGTTCTATACATCTGTGTCTCTTTTGCTGTCTCGCATACAGGGTCATTATTGCCATCTTTCTAAATTCCATATATATGTGTCAGTGTACTGTATTGGTGTTTTTCTTTCTGGCTTACTTCACTCTGTATAATAGGTTCCAGTTTCATCCATCTCATTAGAACAGATTCAAATGAATTCTTTTTAATGGCTGAGTAATGTATGTTTTTTTATTTAGATGAAATTCTCTACATTTAGCAAATTTTGTATGATATTCTGAAGTTATGATTTCTGAATTACTTCAAATAATATTCCTGTTGTCAATTATTTGATAATAGCTATATGTGCATAAGAAAATATCCAAGTATTAGATGAATAGTTTCCCTGATTTTTGCTTTTCATTTCCTATTCTTCTGTTCAGCTAGTCTCTGACTTTGCATAAATTAGTTACACCTCTGGAGAAGTTTCTTCCAGTATAAACTAGGATTAGTATTTTTCTCTCTGCTCCCTAGAGATAAAATGAGAAATTCTGGCTTAGGATTTCAAGACATTTCAAATTCTATGGCTTAAAGTCTGTAATATCATTTCTAATAATCTATATATTTCTATATTTTCCAATTAGAATACATTTCCACAAATCAGAATTTTAAAATGTATGATACTGAATCACCATGTTTGATATAAAAAATAAAATATAAAGACTTTGACTTTCAAAATCCTCATAAAAAGTGCTATGTGAGAATATGTTTGATCTGAGGTTTTTAAAGATATTTAAATCCTTTGAATTTTAAAGACTTCTTCCAATCACCCTAAGAAAAGAAAATCAATTGGACCTCACAGTACTGACAGCTTTGAGAAATGTGTAATTTTTTCTTACAAGGTTAATATTAGGCAGTCACAATCACATAAACAAAACTTCAAAGGAAAATTGTTATAGTTCATTTTATTAATCCCACTTATAAGCCCAGATCAAACGCCATTTCCTCTGTGATGTCCCATTAGCTAGGAAGCAGTCATCCTCTCCCTGTACCTCTGTTAATAACTACTTTCACATGTAACTGTTACGGTTCTTCCCACAGAACTTGACTGATGTGGAGTGTTTTCTGTGTCTGGTCTCTCCTCTGCCTCCTAATGCCAGGAGTGTATCTTTTTGTCTTTGGTTTTCTATTAACGCTATTATTGACATAGTCTACTATTGTTGGCAGGTCTCACCATGACCTTCTTGAGCATTTTGTCTCTACATCGTAGAGCACACATCACTATCTTGATTGTGTTTTAATTGTGTATATGCTTCTAAAAAATACTTTTTCAGGGCAGTGCCATTGTGATCTGTGTAATCTGTAGAGAACCCCAGATGTGCTTATACATGGAGGTACATAATATTTTTTGAATGCCTGAATTTTCCCTCTTCTTTTTTTGCTTTCTAACATATGGATTTTGGGCCTCTTTTCAGACAGAATTTCTTGATATAAGCCAGCTGTCTTTCATCCATGATTTGGGACCAAAGGGCATGTAAGTTTCAGTATTGGATCTCTAAGGAGAAGTATGAAAAGTTGATGAGCATTGTAGCCTTTGATTTATTGGTGTACCAAGGTGATGGAGCTCCCCTGGCTTCACTGTTTTCTTCCCAACAGAGTCAGAGCAACTGTGGGACCTATTTATACAAAACAGAATATCTTGCTACATTAAACAAAGGTGCCAACTGCTCCGCACTCCTTCTCCTCTTACCCCGCAGTAGTGGGTGTTTAACAGAGATAACAAATATGGTGTGTGTGAGAATGCGTTAAAAATCAAATATACAAGATCTCTTCTTTTTATCACCTATAAAAGTTAGCTACTTACCATTTATTTTATTGACTAAAAGTAATACTGTGTAAAATGTGTGTTAGGTAACAAGATTGAAATTTACTTAATGCTTATCTTCTGATGGGCTACAGTTCATGGGTTAGCCAAGAGTTGGCCACAACTGAACGACGGAACACATCCTTCATGATATGAGAGCTTGATATTACAAAGAGTTTAACTTTTCTAGTCAAGAACATTGTTGGTAGTTCTTTTAATTTTTTTTTTTGTTTGGTTGGTTGGCCATTATTATTGTTTTTTCTTTTTAGATCTTTCAGAGTTAGGATATTTCTCCTTCCAAAGTAATGGCTTTGCTTTACTTCTTTGACATGGATTGGTCCTAGAATTGTAGGTGAAGGGATGCAGAAATACCCTGGAATCTGTGGGTGCGCATTCTCAGTGATCTCCATAGCAGATGAACCTTCCCCGTGCTGGCATTTGGCAACATGTGGGGTCTTTTCCAGGCTGTCATGGTGGCTGGGAGAATGCTCAGCATTTAGAGCCAGGAGCTGGGATGCTTAAGGTCCTGCTGTGTGTGCAGTATGCTGTCCCCTGTGCCAACAGGCCTACATCCACCAGGGTGCTTTTAAAGATTGGCTTTGGAGTTCTGAGCCTAGTAAACATAGCATTGATCTGTTTGACAGTGAAAACAGAAAAAGTAGAGGGGTAGGGCATGGGAGAACGGAACAGTTTCTTTAGTTCCCAGTTATGAGGCTATGTCAGCTAAGTGTGAGCTGGAAGTTTAAAGATGATGGGTTAACTTAATGTGTCTTTCAGAGAAGGTATGATAATGAAAAGATCCGGAGGACACAGAATACCAGGCCTGAATTGCTGTGGCCAGGGAAGAGCCTGCTATCGGTGGGCAAAAAGGTGAGACTTGAGAGTTTTGTGTGTTTGTCTTAATAAACTGAGTATTGGGGGAGTTTTTATATTCTAGTTTTCAATTATAAATCTTTGAAAGTCATGGCAGAGCAAATTTTAAATTATTTTTAAGTTCTAGGTTTCAGCTCTATTTAAACACTCTACTCAAAATTGCACTTGGAGGCAGAGTATGCCAGTTACATAAAAACCCAATGGGCCATAGGATTCAAAGATTGGTCAGCCAGGGAACATAGACAGTGGCCAATTAGCACAATTGATTATGCTTAACATCACTAGTCATTAGGGGAAAATAAATCAAAACCACAGTGATCTACAACTCCACAGCCACCAGGATGGCTGTGATAAGCAAATTGGACAATAGCAAGTGTTGTCAAGGCTGTAGAGAAATTAGAACCCTCATACATTGCTGGTGCATCATGTAAAATGATACAGCCAGTTTGGAAAACAGGGTGGCAGTTCCTCAAAATGTTAAACATACAGTTATCACATGCCCCAGATATTTCCAAACAGAACTGAACAAATATATCTCCATTAAAACTTATTCATGAATGTTCATACCAGCATTATTCAGAGTAGCCAAAAAGTGTGAAAAGCCCAAATGTCCATCCCCTGATGAGTGGTTAACCAAAATATGGTACAGCCCTATGATGGAATATTATTTGGCCACAAAAAGGAATGAAGAGTACTAAAGGGTTTGGGATTTCTTTTATGGAAAATATCTGGAATTAGATGACCATGATGGTTGCAAAATTTGTGAATATATTAAAACCACTAAATTGTACATTTTCAAGTTTATATGGTTTTTTAATTATATTTGAATATTTTTTAATTTTAATGAAAAAAAGAAATGAAAGACTGATAAATGTTGTAATATGAATTAACTTGGAAACATTACACTAAATGAAAAAGAAACAGCTACAGAAGGTCACATATTATATGATTCCATTCACATGAAAGGTTTAGAATAAGTAAATCTGTAGAGACAGAATATATTCCTGGTTTCCAAGGGCTGTGGCACAAGGGGAATGGGGAGTTACTACTACTGGGTGTGGAATTCTTTTTTTTTAATTAATTTATTTCTTTTAATTGGAGGCTAATTACTTTACAATATTGTAGTGGTTTTTGCCATACATTAATGTGAATCAGCCATGGGTGTACATGTGTCCCCCATCCCGAAACCCCCTCCCACCTCCCTCCCCATCCCATCCTTCAGGGTTATCCCAGTGCACTGGCCCTGAGCACCCTGTCTCATGCATCGAACCTTGACTGGCGATCTGTTTCACATATGATACTATACGTGTTTCAATGCTATTCTCTCAAATCATCCCACCCTCACCTTCTCCCACAGAGTCCAAAAGTCTGTTTTTTATGTCTGTGTCTCTTTTGCTGTCTCACATATAGGGTCATTGTTACCATCTTTCTAAATTCCATATATATGTGTTATTATACTGTATTGGTGTTTTTCTTTCTGGCTTACTTCACTCTGTATAATAGGCTCCAGTTTCATCCACCTCATTAGAACTGATTCAAATGAATTCTTTTGAATGGCTGAGTAATACTCCATTGTGTATATGTACCACAGCTTTCTTATCCATTCATCTGCTGATGGACATCTAGGTTGCTTCCATGCCCTGGCTATTGTAAACAGTGCTGCGATGAACACTGGCGTTCATGTGTCTCTCAATTCTGGTTTCCTTGGTGTGTATGCCCAGCAGTGGGATTGCTGGGTTGTATGTCAGTTTTATTTCCAGTTTTTTAAGGAATCTCCACACTATTCTCCATAGTGGCTGTACTTGTTTGCATTTGGATGTGGAATTCTTTTGGGGTGATGAAAATATTCTGGAATTATATACTAATGGTGACAGCATGCAAATTTACAAATATAGTAAACTAAAATACACTAAGACCCACTAAACTATACATAAAAAAATAAACCAAAAAAAAAGGTAGTGTTCAGGGGTAATTTTAGAGTTATAATTGTGAGGATGTATATTGTGATAAGTGTGATATAGACAGAAAACTTTAATTCATGTCCTATGTCCTGACCAACTAAAGACTCCTTATAGAGGAGTATTCTTATCTCATTCTTATTTGTTCTTCAAAGCATCTATGACAACGTTTTTTAACATAATAGACAACAGCTATTTGTTCCAATAATAATTTACTGGAATTTTTAAAACTATTAAGAGATGTTTGTTATTTTTCTAACCTTGAAAAAAAATATGAACTCATGTGTAAAGAGGAAATTAAGTTATGTGTGAGTTGAAGATAAATAAGCTTAAAACTAGGATCTTTAAACATGTATTTCAGATACATTGCCAACCAAAAATACCATTAGATCGGTTTCTTATTTTCTGGGTTTTTAAAGAGTAGAAGAAATTACAAGGGAAAGATCAAGAGATTAAGCTAGAGGAAGTTGAGGATTTCTATATTACAAAAAAAAAAAAAAAGATTTTTTAACTACAGTAAACAGGGGACTAGTAGACTAGACAATATTTGTCTTCAAATAAACTTCTATAATTTACTTAAATGTCCCCAGAAGCTTGGGGTATAAGGAACATCACAGGAAATTCAGAGACTCCCACTTGAAGTAGCTTCCCACCCTCTCCTCCCTGCAGTGGTGCAGAACCCTGGGGAGCAGTGCGTGCCAAGCCAGGAGAGGAGCAGAGCACCAGCCAGCCTGCTCCTGCCGTTATGAACTTCCCTGGTAAAGAATCTGCCTGCAGTGCAGGAGACCTGAGTTGTATCCCTGGGTCAGGAAGACTCCCTGGAAAAGGAAATGGCAGCCCACTCCAGTATTCTTGCCTGGAGAATTCCACAGACAGAGGAGCCGGGCGGGCTCCAGCCCATGGGGTCGCAGAGAGTCGGATACGACTAAGCAACCAACACTTTGACTTCCTGCCCTTGCTTCCTGATCCACACCATGCCTCTCGGGGAGGCAGGACCTCCAAACCACTGGGGCCCTGGCACAGAATCCTCTTGCCTACTCCCCGGTCATCAGCTTTGCCTAAGGTTGCTGCTAAATGTTAAGTATGGATTTGGGGCTGCAAGCACTGGTGAGTCTTTGACTGAAGACTTGCTCTGGCTGCCTGAGCAGAGTAGGCTGGAGACATTCGCAGGCCCTAGGAACAACCTTAAGCCAAGAGCTGGTGGGTTCCAGCCCCCTCACCCCTCATGTAGGGTGATTCTCCAGCAAACTCTGCACTGTCTCCCGAGGTTCCCTGGAAGATTTGCAGCACAGCTGTTCACAATTCAGTGCATGAAAACACATCCTTGATGCGTTTTTCTTCCTGCTCTTGCTTCCTGTCCTTCCCTTCCTCTGCTTCCTACTAAGCTCCCTAATAAGTATCTTTAAAAACCACTTTCATTTCCATCCTTGTCTCAGAGTTGACTTCTAGAGCAACCCAACCTAAGACATCTACTCAAGAAATGGAAGCCTGGATCTGGTCCATTTTGTCATTTATTGAGTGCCTAATGTTTGCCAGGCTGTGTTCTAGCCACTGTGAGAGCAGTGGTGAACAAGGCCGTGTCCCTGCCCTCACAGAGCACTATTGGAGGAGATCACAGGCAGCGGAGAAGCTGACAAGCAGGGTGAATGGCGTTAGCGCAAGTGTTGATCAGAGCTTTGCAAGAAAAAGAAGGTGATGGGACAGTCAGGGATACGAGGACTTCAGACGGAGGCTTTAGCTACAGAAGTCGAGGAACTGACCTCTGTGAGAAGGGGCAGCCCGAAAAGATAGAAGGGGGAGGCTTCATTATATAAAGGAAATATACCTCCCCCACTTTTTAAAGTCTGATATATCAGATTTCAGTCTTCCCTGGTGGCTCAGTAGGTAAAGAATCTGTCTACAATACAGGAGACACAGGAGATGTGAGTTCAATCCCTGGGTCAGGAAGGTCCCCTGGAGGAGGGCATGACAACCCACTCCAGTATTCTTGCCTGGAGAATCCTATGGACAGAGGAGCCTGATGGGCTACAGTCCATGGTGTTGCAAAGAGTGGGACACAACTGAAGTGACTGAACACGCATATCAGACTTCAACCAGAACAATCTAAAAAGATATGATCTTCCGTAGAATAAAATGTCTCTTCATTTTAATTTGTATAAATTTTTCCGTGAAACTTGAAGCTTTGGTTCCATATTAATAAGTATTCCCTGAGTTACATTCATGGGGTATAAAATGTCAGTACCAAACAAAAATGATAAGATGTAGCTGACAAATTTTGTTTGGAAAATTTCCCACACTGGAAGACTGCTGCTGCTGCTAAGTCACTTCAGTCGTGTCCGACTCTGTGCGATCCCCACAGACGGCAGCCCACCAGGCTTCCCCGTCCCTGGGATTCTCCAGGCAAGAACACTGGAGTGGGTTGCCATTTCCTTCTCCAATGCATGAAAGTGAAAAGTGAAAGTGAAATCGCTCAGTTGTGTCCAACTCTTAATGACCCCATGGACTGCAGCCTACCAGGCTCCTCCACCCATGGGATTTTCCAGGCAAGAGTATTGGAGTGGGGTGCCATTGCCTTCTCCACACTAGAAGACTATTGGTGTGTAAATGAGAGTTACTTTTAAGGGCAACACTTGGTCATATCTCTTTTTAAAATTTTTGTATCCATTTTTTAAAAAAGATTCTGATCATTTTGTATATTCTTTATTGACAAACTGACATAGGCAAACAAGGCCATCAAACTTTCAACCAAGTCTCAGGCACAAATATGAAGAAAAGAAAAAAAAAACATTTCTTCTGTTCTGCTGGCAAACACAGCAAGCATTTCTTCCCTCAATTTAAAACATCTGCTTAAACAGCACATCCTATTGATGGGCTCAATGATAAGTTTCTTATCTCAAATAATATCTTAAGAGATAATTTATAAGAAATAAATTTAGCATTTACTAAACTATGGACTAACCAAGAATTACAATTTTTAGACAGTGACCATGTCTAAAAATTATGCTCCAGGATCTATTTGTGCAGCTGCTATTCAGGCAAGAGTATTGCTTTGCCTGAAGAACTTGTCTGGGCCCTGGGGAGATACCAGTGGACATGACACACATTCCCTGTTCTCAAGGATCTCACTTTCTAGTAAAGGAAATACAAGAAACAAGCAGACAAATAAATAGTTCCAGACAGTGATAAGTGCTATGAAGAAGCTAAACAGGATGCAGAGGCGGGTGGGATGGGAGCCCAGGAAAACCTTCCAGTGGAGAAATATTTAAGCAAAAGATTGTCAATACAGGATGGGACTGCTCATGGGAGGATCTGGAAGAAATAATTTCTAAGTGAGGAAGAGCAAATGTAGAAGCCCAGAGAACAAGGTTAGCAAGTCTCAGGACCAGTGAGACCAACGTGATGGGAAGGAAGAGTATGAGATGAGGCTGAGAAGGTGATGTGTGACTTAGGTGGTTTTATCTGCATTTTAATAACACAGTTTGTAGTAGAACAGGTCACATCGTGTTAGAACAGACCATAATCTCACCTGGTATAGAACAAGAGAATTCATAAAAGCTCACATTTATTGACTCCAGGCATTGTGCTAAGCAACATCCTTAAGTCATCTCAGTGAATCCTCAAAAATACTTATGAGCTGGATATTACTCTTATCCTTGTTTTATGGATTTAGATCTCAGGCTCAGTTACCCCAGTTCACAGAAAAGGGCAAGTGACAGACCAAGACTGGAGCCCAGGGAGGCTGACTTCAAGCAAACGCTTAATCCCTGAGCAGCAGGTGCTGATCCCAGAAGGCTGCTTGACGAATTCCTTTCTTGATGCATATCCTCCTGTTAAAGAAAAAAATCTATTGACAAAAGACACAAAGAGGAGAAACAAGAAAAGGTTAATAAATGGCATAGTCAAGAAAAGCTTTAAACAAAGGCCTGGCATCAATTCACCGTATATCTAATAACTGTTACAGAGAACAACTCTTCATCGTCAAAACAGAAACCATTATCTTTTGCCTTCAGATTTCAAAATCCAGCAGTCACCATTAAACACTTCTGTACTTATCTTCATCCCTCACTGTTGTGTCTGGTGTGGAGCTCTGGCTAGACCTGCCATTCAGGGGACCTTGGCTTCTAGGCAAGTCCCATGCTGCTGCTGCTGCTGCTAAGTCGCTTCAGTCGTGTCCGACTCTGTGCGACCCCATAGACAGGAGCCCAACAGGCTCCCCTGTCCCTGGGATTCTCCAGGCAAGAACACTGGAGTGGGTTGCCATTTCCTTCTCCATTGTGTGAAAGCGAAAAGTGAAAGTGAAGTTGCTCAGTCGCATCCGACTTCTAGCGACCCCATGGACTGCAGCCTACCAGGCTCCTCCATCCATGGGATTTTCTATAGTCCGGTACATTTGACTTTTCTTTGTCAGTTTGACAAACCCACCAGCTGTGGTTTTCAAAGCCTGTGGCTCCCTCCTGGTCAGCAACACTGCTGCTCTGGGCCTGCCCTGCCGTCTGCTCTCTAGCTTACATAGAAAGTCAAGCTGGGACAAGGGACCACAGCTAAAGAAGGACCTTTAACAGATATGTGATCTGTCTACTCTCTTTAAGCCTTGACCAACCTTTCAGCAACAAGTAGTTACATGTAACTCATAACTCAGCCCCATCAGAATGATTGAGTTTCTATTTGATATCATGGCCTTGGCAGTTATATTGAGCAGTGTTAAGAGAATTCTTATAAAACATAAATTTCTGCATTTTCTGAAAACTATTGAGAGTGTTATCCATTAATATTGTTCAGTTGCTTTATGTTAGGTTCCAAGTGAGAAACTTTCTCTGGAATTTATCTTTTTGTTGGGCGACTTCTTTATTTCCTTAATTTGTTCATTTGATAAGAAAAACCAGGAAGCTCAAACCCACATTGGTGTGTCATCATGATAATTATATTAGTGTTGTGGTTAGATAACTTGCTTTCTCTGACCTTGATGTTTTCCCTTTTGTTAATTGTAACACATGTATCACCTTTACTGTGTTATCCTAAATCCATCCCACCCCCTTTAATTGGAAAGGAGACAGCATGTATATTAAAAAACAAATGAAATGAAACCATGTGGAAATCAATGTAGATTGTCTACATTAAACCCCAAATTAGAGAGCCACTAAAATGTAATGTGGTTAGCAATTTCAGTAATGATTTTTTATAGGTTTCCTTTAACTTCTGACTTCACATGTTACGTTTACAATATTTGTTCATTTATGTTCAGGTATTCTGGCCTTACCCAATTCATAACGTGCTTTATGTTGCCTAATATGTGATATAATATTCCCATTGTTTGTTTCTTTAATTATTGACCAATTCATTTCATTTCACCACTACACAATTGCAGGTGACTAAGACATTACCTACATGGCCTTCAGACTCTCCTCAATGTGGCCTTTGCCAGGCTCCTACCCCACTCCCCACACCTCATCTGCTACACTTCCTGAAACCCTGGCCTCCCCAGGCTGTCCCCCAATACAGGCAGAATTCCCAGCCTTAGTGCCTTTGCTAACTCTTCCCTCCATGTGGAATGTGTACCTGGACTGCCTCTTTGGGCTCTGCTTGTTGGGCTCCTTCCTGGTTTTGCTCAGACAACACTTTTTTGAGAAATGCCACTAAGCTCTTTCTCTTAGAACTGAGGACCCCTTCCTTACATGCATCTCTTTTTGCTTTCTGCCTTTAATACCTATCCCATTCAGCGTAGCATTGTTATTGTGCCCCACCAGCCTAATAAGTTCCTTCGAAAACATGTCTGATTTATCTTTGTGCCATTCCTACGTCTGCTCTAACTTGCAGTTTATCACTGTACTTTTCCATCATGAAGCTCTTAAATATATGTTGAATTGATTGCAGATATACTTTTGAGAGATCATGTTCCACTGAGCATCATTTATTAATGGTCCTTGCTGCTGCTGCTGCTGCTGCTAAGTAGCTTCAGGCGTGTCCGACTCTGTGCAACCCCATAGGCGGCAGCCCACCAGGCTCCCCCATCCCTGGGATTCTCCAGACAAGAACACTGGAGTGGGTTGCCATTTCCTTCTCCAATGCATGAAAGTGAAAGTGAAGTCACTCAGTCGTGTCCGACTCTTTGCGACCCCATGGACTGCAGCCCACCAGGCTCCTCTGTCCATGGGATTTTCCAGGCAAGAGTACTGGAGCAGGGTGCCATTGCCTTCTCTGATTAATGGTCCGTAAGCCACCAATAATTTGATATGAACAATATGCAGAGTACTGGATGCTTATTGATTTTTTTTAAAGGGGAATTTTTACTTACTCAGAGACTCAGTTGCCTCTTCTGTGATGGTTTATTTTAGCAAACACTAACCCACCCCATTTTCCAACAGCTTTGGTTCCTGCTGTGCATCCTGTGAGCACTGCCCACCCACATCAGGGACATTCTTCCAGGCTTTGCCATTAGTGTCTAAAGGGCCAGTGAATTGTCTTGAATTGCTTGGTGCCAGTACTTCTCGGAAACATAATAGGAAAATTTTTTTTTGTTTTTTTTTTTTTGTTTGTTTCTCTGTTTCATAGCATTTTCATGTTCTAAAAAATAGATCCCTGTGTAAAAGATAAAATTATGCTTACTGTCTGCTAGAATGCTTACTTCAAACTTGTAATAACTTGTTCCCTTTGTTTCAGTAATTCAATACAACTTCAAAAATATGTGTTTTCTTCTTACAGGTGGCTGATAGTAAAAGATTCCTTTTTACTGTATATGAAACCAGACAGTGGTGCTATTGCCTTCGTCCTGCTGGTGGATAAAGAATTCAGAGTTAAGGTGGGGAGGAAGGAGACAGACACGAAATATGGACTCCGAATTGATAATCTTTCAAGGTAGAATTTGGAAAGATTTTTAAAAGATTTCTCTAAAAACAGTTTTTCTCCCAACCTTAAGTGAAGAAGAAGATAAAATAATTTAGGTGTTAGAAAATTATTATTTAGAACTCATCCTCAATTAAAAGTAATTAAACTACTTTTTTTATATCTTTAAGATACAGAGTATCCTATATGCAAGAGTCAGAATAAATGGTACCATGTATTGCTGTGTGCCTGTTTTAACAAAATATATTCCTGGTTTAACAAAATTGACTACCCATTAATACCAATTTACCAAACAGATAAGGAGTAATAGTTCTTGTTTTTAAAAAGTAAAATTTTACTTTATAAACGGATACCCTTTAACTAATAAAACATGTACAAAGTGATCTGATTATAAAAATTCTGTTTACATACAGAGTTTTAAAAAGATACCTTGAAGGGTACTCAACTGTATGTTTATTGTAGATTTTATTAGTGAGTTTGTGTATGTGTTGATAAACATTTCTTTCTTTCTGAAAGGCTGTAGTTATACAATATATGTGTGTCTTTTTCTTTCTGATATATATATTTGTCTCTATAAAGTTCAGGGTCATGTATATGAATACATTTTTGTTGTTTAGTTGCTAAGTTGTATCCCACTCTTTTGTGACGCCATGGACTATAGCCCATCAGGCTCCTCTGTCTATGGAATTCTCCAGGCAAGAATACTGGAGTGAGTTGCCATTTCCTACTCCAGGGGATCTTCCTGACCCAGGGATTGAACCCACACCTCCTCCTTGGCAGGCATATTCTTTACCACTGAGCCACCTGGGAAGCCCATATGAAGGTCCATGGGTCCATATAGTCAAAGCTATGGTTTTTCCAGTAGTCATGTATGGATGTGAGAATTGACCATCAAGAAGGCTGAGCACCGAAGAATTGATGTTTTTTGAACTGTGGTGTTGGAGAAGACTCTTGAGAGTCCCGTGGACTGCAAGGAGATTAAACCAGTCAGTCCTAAAGGAAATCAACCCTGAACATTCATTGAAAGGACTGAGCTGAAACTGAAGCTCTAATACTTTGGCTACCTGATACGAAGAGCTAACTCTTTGGAAAAGACCCTGATGCTGGGAAAGATTGAAGGCAGGAGGAGAAGGGGACAACAGAGGACGAGATAGTTGGATGGCATCACCAATTCAATGGACATGAGTTTGAGCAAACTCTGGGAGATGGTGAAGGACAGGGAGGCCTGGCCTGCTGCAGTCCATGGGGTCTCAGAGAATCAGACTTGACTGAGTGAGCTGAACAGTGACAATACATTTCTCTCTATACACACTTACTGACATCAAATATATGTATATATTTAATATAAATATGCTGCTGCTGCTAAGTCACTTCAGTCGTGTCCGACTCTGTGCGACCCCACAGATGGCAGCCCACCAGGCTCCCCCGTCCCTGGGATTCTCCAGACAAGAACACTGGAGTGGGTTGCCATTTCCTTCTCCAATGCATGAAAGTGAAAAGTAAAAGCGAAGTCGCTCAGTCGTGTCCGACTCTTCACAACCCCATGGACTGCAGCCCACCAGGCTCCTCCGTCCATGGGATTTTCCAGGCAAGAGTACTGGAGTGGGGTGCTATTGCCTAAATACGCTACTTGTACTAATATGTTTGTGTGTGTGTGTGTGTGAAAAATGCTGAACTTACCAATCTCAGACAATGGGAGATTCAGGATGTTATTGGAAATATAATGATGCTGCCATTAAATCTTCCTCCTGGAAATTCCCTGGCAGTTCAGTGGTTAAGACTCTGTGCTTTCACTGCCAAGGGCCTGAGTCCAATCCCTGATCAGGGAACTAGAATCCCACAAGCTACACAGTGCAGCCAAAAAAAAAAAGCCACCTCCCTCCTGGTACTACTTTCCTGTTTTCTGGAGGACCATAGAAATCAGACCACAGTTTTCAATGGTTGCTGTGACAGTTGGTTTACTGGCCGTCTTATCTCCATTTCCTGTCATCACTCACTTGTGCACCCTTGCCAAATGAATCCATACAGATCCAGGTTTCATCCGAGCCCTCCCTAGTGTAAGTGCTCCCCCTCCTTGTATCAAAGAAGCCCAAATTCCTCCATTTACAATCCGAGGCCTTTTGTCTCTCTACCTTCATTGGCAGTCCCTCCCTAAAGCAGTCTTTCTGTTCTTTAGGGACAGTCCTCTTTACACCCCTCCTCACACATTGTTTAATTTCACCTTTCTTCTTTCTACCTCCATGTTTGGAATGGTTCTTTTTTTTTCCCCTAATCTCTGATTCACATCCTGTGATAAGACTTCTGTTTGTCCTTTATCTTTTCTACAGTATCTTTTTCTCATAACTGGTTTTCAGAGGCATTTCAGCTCAGTTGGAGCAGTGCTTGCATGCTGGGTCAAGCCCAGGCATTTTCTGTGCCCTGGTGACCTCTCTGCAGAACCCCGTATCTGCCTGCTGCGGCCGATGGAAAATGCCTCACTCCTCCCAGCACCACCACATCTCACCCGCCCCTCCCTATACCCCAGACAAAAGCCAAGCCTAAGCCTAACCTTAACCCTAATTTTTTATTATTTACCAAATAATTTTTCTTTTTTTCTCAATCTCTTTTCTAGTTAACATCAATATTAACTCTGACATATCATAACTCTAGATATCTCTGACATATCTAGAGGACCAGTTTGACATCCCTAATCTTTATAAATAATTATTTTAGGGCCTATGCATATAGCCCCTTCCCTCCTTCTTATCAGGATCATTGCATTTCTCCCCAAAGCAAACTCTCCCTGCTCACTCACTGCACTGGTCCTCTATTGGGGCAAGTTTCTGCCTAAATGGCAGGGAGACTGCTGACTTCAATACCTTGTTTTCTCTGGGTTTTTGTTGTTGTTACTGTGTGTGTGTTTTTTTGTTTTTGTTTTTTTTTCATTTTGGGCAGTGCCTAGAGAAAACCCCATGGACGGAGGAGCCTGGTAGGCTGCAGTCCATAGGGTCACTAAGAGTTGGACACGACTGAGCGACTTCACTTTCACTTTTCACTTTCATGCATTGGAGAAGGAAATGGCAACCCACTCCACTGTTCTTGCCTGGAGAATCCCAGGGACAGGGGAGTCTGCTGGGCTGCCATCTATAGGGTCGCACAGAGTTGAACACAACTGAAGCGACTTAGCAGCAGCAGAGACATACAAATTCCTATTTCACTGACCTGGGATAGAACCTGGAGTTCTGGCAGTGAGAGCGTGGAGTCCTACCCACTGGATTGCCAGGGAGTTCCCACACCTTGTTTTCTCTGAACTTCAAATTTGGATAACTCATTTCCACCTCTTAGTGGTAGTCACCTCTTCTGGCATTTGTTGTGTAATAACTTTTTGTAATCTCCCACTCTGAATTTTTTTTTTCAGCACTGACAAATCGGTAACCATTTAGGATCATTTACTCATTTGCAATAGAAAAATCCAGTGCAGTCTGGGTTACATCAGAAGTAATTAATCAAGTATGTTAACCATGACTGATTCCAAGGCTCCAGCTATGTCACTGAGGTGCATTTTCCTGGAGTTTATCAATTCTGTCCCCTGGGATCTGCTCCATCCTCAGGCTGGTCTCCTGGTGGTAGCAAGATGGCTGCCTCTTACACTCAAACCAAGTTTGGTGGAAGGGGAAGAGTCTCCTGCTGGCATTTCTGAGCAAGTCCTTGATTTTATTCTCACTTTTTGGGTGGAGTTGGCTTATGAATATCATCCTTGAACCAGTCTTTGGAATCAGGAGCTGGAGTATGCCATTTTGTTGGCTTTGGTAGACCCAGAGTAGGCACGGGATGATCAGACTATTTCCAGAGGCTGAGGGAATGGACACCAGGTGGGCCAAAGGGAAATGTCCTTTACAGGAACCAACAATTTTCTAAGACTTAGATGTAGGACCTCACTTTATGCCTCTTCCATGTCTTCCTCACAGCTTGGCCCAGTTAGCTCTAGACCTTTACACTTTTGCATAAGTGAATGAGGGAATAAGTAACCTGAAAGTTTGTTTTTGCTACATTGAATATATTTTTAAATACTGCCAAAACCATTTAAAAGTCTGTTTTTTTCATATCAGTAGGATGCTCTTTCTTTGTCTAAAATTTTCCTTGCTGCAGTACCAAAACAAATGGGACATGTTTAATTCTTAAATTATTTAAAGAGATAGAGCATAAAGTGACCATTCTTTTCCACATTTTGCTTCTCTTTGAAGGACTCTGATTTTAAAATGCAACAGCTATAGACATGCTCGGTGGTGGGGAGGGGCTATAGAAGAGTTCATCCAGAAGTATGGCCCCGACTTCCTCAAAGATCATCGATTTGGATCATATGCTGCTATCCAAGAGAACACTTTAGCCAAATGGTAAGATCTTCTTGCTCTAAGACTATGAAGATAGTCATATCATTTAATATTACAGTGGTCTAAGTTCATCTGGAATCAATTTTTGAAGCTGTGAAAAAATATTATGTATTATACTTCACAAGAGCCTTTATAGGACTACCTGAGCATAAATTATTTTTCCATTTTTCGTTTTTATGATTTTTTTAAAAATGAACTTTAGATAGCTAGCTTTAGATTGTGAAGTCTGATTTTAAAAGTGAACTTCATACATTTTCTTAATGATGCAAATGAAAAGTTTATTTAAGTCATTAGCCATAATTTAAGAAAGAGAAATTTACTTGGTAGGTATTTCTTTTAAATAAAATTTTGCTTAGCATGTTATTCTACCCATGGGTTAGAAACTGGTCTGCTTTCAGTCTCAGAAGAACAATGGTGTGTGAGTTCAGCAAGGTGGGAGAGTGCATCTGACTTCATACAATGATGAGAGCATTCAATTTGTTATTCTCTCAGCAGAAAAGAATCAGATTGCCTACTTCTGTCTACTTACTGTACTTCCTGTATAGCAAACGGAACATAGTATTTTCAGTTTTTGTTTCCAGTTATACAAAGTAAGCCGGCAGTTTTGTAGAGATTCTAGGCAGTGGCTTCCGTCTTCTGTTTTGCCATATGATAGATTTCTTTTTTTATCTTTTTTGTTAAAAAAAAAAGAAACAGAAAATTTGTCTTTCAGGTATGTTAATGCCAAAGGATATTTTGAAGACGTGGCAAATGCAATGGAAGAGGCAAAAGAAGAAATATTTATCACAGATTGGTGGTTAGTATATATCCCTGGGGAGTTTGGAGATCTCTGTGTTTAGGAATATACAACAGTGTTGTACTGTTCTAGAATCATACATTAAGAAAGACAGCACTATTCACAGATTTTTTGGTCAAAGTCCCAACTAATTAATTGTAGTAGCCTCCACTGAGAGATGGTGGTGGCTCAGAGGTTAAAGCGTCTGCCTCCAATGCCGGAGACCCGGGTTCGATCCCTGGGTCGGGAAGATCCCCTGGAGAAGGAAATGGCAATCCACTCCAGTACTCTTGCCTGGAAAATCCCATGGACGGAGAAGCCTAGTAGGTTACAGTCCACAGGGTCACAAAGAGTCAGACACGACTGAGCGACTTCACCTTCAGCCTCCACTGAAAGGTCTTTTCAAAAAAAACCTCACATCCATATATATTGTTAAAATATTTAGTTTGAGCAATTTTGTTTTTGTTTTTCCCTTTGGAAGCAAATAACCAATATTTATTGTGCTACTGCTGCTACTGCTAAGTCGCTTCAGTCGTGTCCGACTCTGTGCGACCCCACAGATGGCAGCCTACTGGGCTCCGCCATCCCTGGGATTCTCCAGGCAAGAACACTGGAGTGGGTTGCCATTTATTGTAGTAAAGATTATTTTGCAATGCAAATATAGGTATAGAAATAATGGAAAATAGTCTTCCTTGGATATCTTCCATGATGCTGGTATGTCTGTCACAAGGTCCAATGAATACACTTCCTCTGAATTGTCCCTTTGAAACTGGAATATTTCCATTTACTTATTAGTATTAAAATATCCTTTGTAATGACTAAGCCTGGTTATCTTTTCTAGAGATGTATCAGATTTCAACTTTCTAATCCCCTTTAAAATCATCCATGAGAGTTAAAATGCTAACTAAAGCCATTGCAAGTCTCTTGTATCTAAAATTCACTTAGCTCTTGGGAAATTTTACTTCTGGAGTAGGTGTAGGCCTTGTAGTATGACTTTAGTTCCAATAACCCATCTGCTTGGATGGTTAAAACCCACTGCTGATGCTAACATTTCCTACAATGGAAATGAAAATGTCTAAAATATGTTTTCCTTCTAAGAACTTAGTTGCTTGAAATCCTCCTCCCACCCCCATTTTTCCCTATCCTATATCTTTCCAAATGCTATCTTTATTGAACTATGAAAATAGCATCATAATTCATTTCCTCCTAATTTTAGGTTTTGGGGGGAAAGGAGAGTAATTAGGAATGTGAACTCATCTTTTTCTACTGTTTTGCCTCAGTGATGAGGAAATGTTTAAGTCTAGGCATGCTTTCCCAACCTTGGCACTACTGACATGTGGAGCCAGATAATTCTTTATTGCGGGGGCTTGTTCTTTGTATTGTGGGGTGTTTAGAACCATCAGCATCTCTGGCTTTTGTCCACTTGATGCCAGTAGCAAGGTCCCAGTTGAGATAACCAAAATATCTTCAGACATCAAATGTCCTCTGGGGTGCATAGTCCCTCTTGGTTGAGAACCATTGATCTAAAGTCAGCAGATAAGGCTTGTGATAATCAGCATGTCTGTGCTTCTGTTTATTCTCATATTTATGGAGGAGCTTAATCTTGGTCCTTTTATTCTTGCCAAATTTTATCTCTTCAAGTCAGCTACCAGAAATAAAAGAAAGTTTCATACTTGTGAACTATTTCTTTGATTGAATACTTTCTACACACTAATGAGAATAAGTTCAAGCTTAATGTAGTAGGTATGTTCCTTTAAAAAGTATTTCTGAAAGTTTGACTAAGACATGAAAGAGACTGTAAATAGCGTTTCCACTGAGCCTGTATTATCATGTTTTACACAAGCAAATAATATATGTTTTGAAGGTTCTGAACACTGAAATATAGGCTCTCATTTAAACATCTAAAGAGATGGAACGTTGAATGTTTCTTCTGTCAGCAAAAAAAGTAAATCAGCAGGTTATTTCTTTTTCATGACTGTGCTAAGATAACATCTTATTACAACACTCTCTTTGAAATAAAACCTTTGCAGAAACTTCCCTCAAAACAAGTGAAGAAAATTCTTGTTGTACAATTATACTGCAAAAGTGACCGTTCAGAAACTTTATCACACCCTGATATATCTGGATCTGAGAGAATGAAAAGCATAGTGAGAAGATGCACATGCCCTTTAGAAGCTTCTAATCTAAATCAAGAGACATCATATACATGAGTGAAAACTGTGTTACTCTCTTTTTGAAACAATTAATATGCAAGCAAGGCAGATTTGAGCAATCTCCGGAAGCTGGTGATGGACAGGGAAGCCTGGCATGCTGCAGTCCATGGGGTCACAAAGAGTTAGACATGACTGAGCGTCTGAACTGAACTAAAAGGCAGATTTAAAGAAATGAGAAACAACCTGGGACCTAGAAGTGCTTAACTCTTTTGTTCGTTAATTCATTTAACCACCCATTCTTTCATTTGCTAATTTATTCACTCATTCATTTCTGAGATACTTAATGAGCAGCCACTATGTGATAGGCACATGTCCAGAATGATGAATGAAAAGCAGCCCCTACCCTGGACAATACACAGTCAGGAAATTATGTGCAGGACAACAGATTGGGGCCAGCTCAGTGGTGAGGTCGCTCAGTCGTGTCCAACTCTTTGCGACCCCATGGACTGGGGTCTACCATGCTCCTCCATCTATGCGATTTTCCAGACAAGAGTACTGGAGTGGGTTGCCATTGCCTTCTCCGGAGAAGAAGTCGACTGAGCGACTTTACTTCTTCACTTTGGTGGTGAAGATCAGCATGGCAGAAGGCACAGGGTGAGGGTGGGGTTGGGGGAAGCACGGAGGAAGGGGCAGTGACTGAGCCTGCAGGAGCTGTGGAAGCTTCACAGGAGAGGAGGCTGGCCGGAGTCCTGGGTGATGGAGCTGTCCAGTTAAAGATAGGTGAATATTTTAGGCAGAGAGGTAGTAAGTTATATTTAGAATTTTATTTAAATAATGCAATAAGAAAAGGTAGGAAAGAAGACAAAGGAGAGCTGCAGCTTAAGTGGAAAAATGAAAGTGAAAGTCGCTCAGTCGTGTCCTACTCTCTGTGAACCCATGGATTGTACAGTCCATAGAATTCTCCAGGCCAGAATACTGGAGTGGGTAGCCTTTCCCTTCTCCAAGGGATCCTCCCAATCGAGGGATCGAACCCAGGTATCCCCCATTGCAGGTGGATTCTTTACCTTCTGAGCCACAAGGGAAGCCCTAAGTGGAAGTTAGGGTTATTATTTTGTGCAACTTTTATTTCAGTAGTCAATAGAAGACTGATTGATAGGTAGGTAAGTAGGTAGGTAGGTAGGCAGATGGATGGATGAAAATACTGGGATGAATACATAATGTATTCCTGTGGATTATGACCCCAAAAGTTCAAAAGCTTCTGACTTTCAACAGGGTTGGCAAACATTTTCTGTAAAGAGCCAGAAAGTAAATATTTCAGTTGTTTCAGGTCACATATAGTCTCTGATGCATATTCTTGTTTGTGCAAGTGTGTGTGTGTGTTTAATAAACCTTTAAAAATGTAACAGCTCATAGGCCATACTAAAAGAGGCAGTAGACCAAATTTGATTCATGATGCATAATTTGATAACCCTTATCTTAGAAAGTAAATTCAAGTTATTGCATTATATCAATGCTAAGAGCGACTTTCACTAAGAAACCATGGATCTGTTTTCTGAAGTGCATATACTAACAATGTTTGGGAATTTCATCCCTCCTCATCACTGCGAGCACTTGCTGTTGCTAGTCTTTTTCGTTGTTGTTCAGTCACTAAGTCGTGTCCGACTTTTTGCAACACCATGGACTGCAGCATACCAGGCTTCCCTGTCCTTCACTGTCTCTCAGAGTTTGCTCAAACTCATGTCTGCTGAGTTGATGACACCACCCAACCATCTCATCTTCTGTTGCCCCCTTCTCCTCCTGCCCTCAATTTTTCCCAGCATCATTCTTTTTTAATGTTAGCCATTCCAAAGGGTATTCAGTGGTCTCTCATGATTTTAATTTGTATTAGCATGTCTTTTCATGATAAGCATATTTTCTTGTGACTTTTGGACATCTGTTTAGCTTTTTTTGAAGGCACGTTCAAATCTTATTTTTCTTTTTTTTATTGGATTGTCTTCCTATTACTGAATTGCAGAAGATCTTTATATATTCCAGTTACAATTTACTCCAGTTCATTCTGGCCTCAGTGTTTTCTGATGAAAAATTCATGGTCATTTTGATTTATTGTTCCCCTTTTAAATAATGCATTGTTTTTCTTCTGAGTGCTTTTAATATTTTCTTCCTGTCATTAGGTTTCAGCAATTTGATTGTGGTGTTTGAATTTATCCTGTTTGGAGTTCACTGAGTTTCCTGAATCTGTAGGTTTATGTCACTCATCAAATTTGAGAAATTTTCAGCCATCGTTTCTTCAAACTTTTTTCATGCATTTCCCTCTTTATCCTCTTTTTCTGAGTCTCTGATGACACAAATAAGTATCTTTTTGTATTGTCCTATGGGTCTTTCAGGCTTTGTTAATTTTTTGAAAAATCTTTTGTTACTCAAATTGGATAATTTCTCTTTATCTCTCTTTAAGTTCATGGATTCTTTCTTTGTTACCTCTGTTCTAGTGACCCTATTCACTGAGAGTTTGATTATTGTAGTATTTTTCAGCTTGAAAATTTCTCTTTGGCTTTTATTTATATCTTTATTTCTTTGCTTAGACTTTTTGACTATCTATTCATTTTAAGAATGTTCACCCCTTACTTGTTGAAATATTTTGCAATATCTAGCAAAGAATTATATTAAATAATTCCAGCATATCATTTTGAAATTGGCATTTGTTGAATGGCTTTCCTGAAAGTTGAGTTTTTTTTTTTTTTTTTGGATGCCAAGTACTTTTTAATGTATTCTGGAAGCTTTGAATATTATGACTCTGCGTCTTGTTTAAATCTTACAGAAAATACTGGTATTTCTGTTTTAGCAGGAAAGTGGTCCATTAGGTCCATGCAGAATGTTCCAACTAGTCTTCTATCTGTGTGTCTTTGGTGACATCTTTCTTTTTAAAGTCTTTGCAGTGCTGTCCAGATCTGTCCCCCATGTTCTCCTCCTAATGGCAAATTTGGGCAGTGATTTGTTTCTTATTTCAGTTCTCAAATTCTTCTATATAATATTTAGGATCAAATTTATGTGTGGGCAGCTTGGGAGTGAGCTAGAAGTTCATAAACAACTTTATACAGAATTGCTTTTCTGAGCTCCTCTCCCTCCATGATCTGCCCACTACTTGTGGGTTGCCTGTTGCTTCCCTTTTCAGTCCTCTGGCTATTGAGAGAAATGTGCCCTGCTCTGTTACACAGTTTCTGCAATGATACTTTGTATCCAGAGCCAAGCAATGAATATTTGTATCATCCTCTTGGAACCACATTTCTTCCATTGGGAGGGAAAATTCCACTTCCTCGGAATTTTTGATGCCTGTGGGCCCTTCCCTGCCCCCGCTAGCCCTGCCGGAAGGTCCCGCTCTTCCTTTCCTCAAGCTTGAACCAGAGGACTTCTGAGGCTCTCTCTGCCTGTGCCAATGCCCATTTCCAGTTCTCTTCCCAACTGAGAAATCAGAGGGAAAAGAACAGTAAAACCACTACTCACTAGAAGATATGTCAAGAACAAATGTGTTCTTTCTCAATATTGAGTCTTCCAATTCATGAATACTGTGTATCTCTCCATTTTTTTTTTTAGATCTTAAATTTTCTCATCACTGTTTTATATTTTCCACATACTTGCACTTATCACCAAGTAATTCATGTTTTTTATGTTTTTGTAAATGGTAGTTTTAAAAGTTCATGTTCCATTTATTTGCTGCCAGCATATGGAAATATGGTTGATTTTTTTTTTTTTATGGTTGATTTTTTAATGCTGATCTTACCTACTATAGTCTTTCTTAGTTCACTTACTAGTGCGAATAACTGTTTTGTAGATGCTTTAGTATTTTTCCCCATAGATGAACATATGATGTGTGAATAATGACAGTTTTCCTTTTTCCTTTAAAATCTGTATGTCTTGCATTTCTTTTTCTCTTCCTTTCTTTCTTTTTCCTTATTGTCTTGGCTAGCATCGTCAGTAAAATATTGAATAGAAGTAGTGAGAATGGACATCTTTCTTGTTCTCAGTGTTAGATGAAAAGCTTTCAGTCTTTTATTATACTCTTTAGGTAGATTTTTAAATAGGTGACTTTTCTTACTTTGAGGAAATTCCTTTCTACTTAAAATGTATTGAGAGTTTTTATTCTAAATGGGTATTGAATTTTGTCAAGACTTTTTTTCCTGCATATATTGATATAATCTTTCTGTTTTCTCTTAATGTGCTGAATTATGTTGATTTTAAACCAACCTTGCATTCTTAGGAATAACCCCATTTTGTCATGATCCTTTTTATAAGTTATGAAGTTTTGGTAGAGATTTTTACCTCTGTGATCGTTAGGGATATTGCACTTAATATTTTCTTTTCTTAGATTTTCTTTATTGGTTTTCATATTAGAATAATGCTAGCCTCATTATATGAGTAAGTACATGTTTTCCCTGCCTTTGTTTCCCGAGTGAATCTTGGTAGGCTTGGTACTATTTCTTCCCACAAAATAATCAACTCCCCTTTTCTTTTTTAATCTAGCCAGTTTGTCAGTTTCATTAATCTTTCAAAAAATTAGATTTTGGTTTTATTGAGTTTATTGTTTTTCTGTTTTATGTTGCATTAAGGTCTATTCTTTTTTTTTTTTTTTT